>JAYGXS010000520.1:0-24702 GCA_036362985.1 Ligula intestinalis
GTACCTTGGCAAATAACGATAACAACTAATATGAATAACAATAACCAGTAGAACATACTTCGGCAACGAACAATAACAATTAATAATGGAGCAGTTTTGAGTTGGCGCACGTTCATGCGTAAATGCAACAGTTTAAGTGGGAAAAGGAGGGAAGGGTCTGGAAAGAACTGTTAACCAATTGAGAACGGAAAGGTAACACGACGATGGGAAATGGCAAACGCGAATTCCGAATGATCGGGTCTCGGATTTACCAGAGATTGCGACGGCTCTGTCCCTTTCTGTCCTGTTGTTCGTGGGCGGCCAGAAGACATGAGCGTGGGGTTGTTACAAGCAAGTTCAGAACGTTTACATTGCACGGCTTCCTGGAGCACGTTGACTGTCGTCGATGATGAAAACGCCGACTTGGCACCGGCCTTCTTTCGCTGAAAAGAAAAAAAAACAGTCTGTCGAATCTCAACCTCTTCCCTTTGCGCTACAGGCAGCTTCGGGGGGACCTGATACTAGCATTCCACGTATTACGTCTTCAAGACTGCTGTCTTATATCAGGGGATTTTTTCGAATTAGCAACGACCACGAATCTGAGGGGTCATCCTCTCAAATTAAAGGTGACAGGGGCCAGGCTGGACGCTCGGAAACACTTCTTTTCAAAAAGGGTGGTCGGAGCGTGGAATGCGCTTCCCCAGGACGTTGTTATGTCGGAATCGCTAGAGGGTTCTAAGGGAAACTTGGACGATATAGCAGTGCACGATGGATCGGAACTGACAATTTGCAATAACAATAATACTACTTCCAATTTCAGTAGTATCAGTTTTTATATCCATTCACGTTTGCTATTTATAACGCCCTCCCACGCATAGCCTCATGCGGAGGTCTCCGCAGTCTACCCTACTTGGCTATCTGCGTACCGTGATTACCCGCTGGCGATCTTATCAGCCAGACCTGCCGGTCTAAACAGTCACCCTTGGTTCGATCCAAAGCGGACTGTCGACGATCTGGACGGATGCCTCTGTTTTTCCAGTTCCATTGGCGGACTCTGCAATCAGCAAGGAAGAATCAGGACGTGGCTTCCACACGGTGATGATCCTGGGAACCTTTGCAATGCCCCCCCCCCGCAGTGGGAACCCCCTTTTTTCTCCTAAATCCCACGCATACCCCCACAAGGGCGACAGTTTTTCTCCTAAAAATCCCTGAGGAGTTTTTTCACTGTCTGCTCCTATTTTCATCCTATGACTCAGGACAACTGGCCTCGCCAACAGTCTAAGCAACAAATTTTTTGCTACCAATGCACATATGTACAAATAGGGCACTCAAAGGAATTTTTCTTACATACCCTCAATATACTGATACTGATACTGAAAGTCAAGTTTGTTAAGGGAAATATAGGCAAACGCCTTTGAACTCCCTATTGGTATACAGTAGTTAAGAAATGCATCGGCACAGCTGAACATTCCAAAGAAGGTCGTTTATACAATTGTAGGCGACTACTAACTTGTCGCAAGTAATAAAATCACATGTGGTGACGTCAGTTAACACAAGCCAGCAGGTGTTACGGAGCAAAAAGAGCAGAAAGTGAAAAAACTCCTAAGACATTGCTCAGAATTCAAAGATACAAGGTCATTTGTGAGCCATGTCTTAGGAGTTTTTTACCCGTCTGCTCTTTTGGCCCAGTTACACCTGCTGGCACATGTTAACTGACATTAGGAGAAGCAAGTAACGCCACCACTTTTATCGCCGCGAACGTTGCAGAAAACAAGTAAAGTAAACAGGGGATTTAAGAAAAAAAACATTGTATTGGAATTTTTGAATTGCTGTGTGACTAAGTGCCGATAATTGCAGACCAACAGAAGAAAAGTGAAACATTGTCTTCCCGGAAACAAGTTAAACAGCATAAGGACAACGGGGTTTGCAGAATTTAATTATGGTATAAAATTTGGTGGTCTTTACTTTAGCTGCAAACAGTCATTGCTTATTTATAGACTCAAAAACTGTCTAATTAATTATCGACCTAGAAAGCTGAAACTTGATAGGTAAATAGAGCAAGAGCTCAGCTTTTAAATCTCCTGAGAAATTAATTTCTGTTCGCGGAATACATCAGTATATTTAAGGTCTACAGGCGTAGACCGAAATTGTACGTATATATTTGTGCTGAAATCCGTCAACCACCGTGAAACATGCATCTGCTGCCCAAGAGACAGACTTTAGTAGTATATATTGATGCTGCAACTTACCATACTAACAGCCTAGGTACTAGTTAAAAGGCCCAAACACGTGTTTTGCCGATATTCTGCCGGTGCTTGACACATACTTCGCAGTGGTTGACAGGTTTCAACCCAAATATACACAAATAATTTTGGTCTGTGTCTATAGACGTTAAATATACGGATGTATACCGCGAACAGAACAGTTATTTCTCCGGATATTAAAAAGCTGAGCTTTCAAAGCCGGTAAATCAACCAGAATGCAGACAGGAAAAGTTGGGGGACCCACTGATGAGCCGGACCCCCTGGCAGCTGTGTCACGCAGCGGCAGAATACCAGCGAAACACGTGTCTGGGCCTTCAAGCTAGCACCTAGGCTGTTAGTATGGTAAGTTACAACATCAACATATAACAGGAGCTGCTGGTCATAGGTGCAGGTACGCATGGTGAAAGGGAAGAGGAGAAAGGAGAGAAGTGCGATGCAATTATCAGAGCAAGGCAGTTCAGGTTACAGTGAAAGCCCTTATGCAGTTGAATAAGAGGTCTGGAACTTGTATGATTTCATTAAATTGTGCAAACCGCGTTGTCTTTGCGTTGTTCAAAACACGAGGCAGCCTGGGGTACCTATTCCTGGCACATTAGCCACCACGGGTCCGCAATATATAACCCCTCAGGCGACACTCATTGGCAGCTGGACTCGAGTATGAGTCCCAAGGCATAACAGGGCAACTATGTCCCGAAACAGATCGGTAAACACTCATCAACTAATGAATAATTGCTTTAATTTTAACGATCAATGCATAATGAGATTCTGGATCACCGGCTAAGACTCACGTTTTTGTCGCAAAAGTATGCAGATGACCCATTCGTTACAAGTGCCTGCACCATAGAAACCACATCATTGGGTGACATACATGGCTAGCAACACAAACATGTGTGTACACACAGCGCAGATAGTGATGCGTCTGTATGTGAGCATAATCCAATTGTCTCTCGTTTTTGCACATACTCATTAGCGTGACGTTGGCTCAACTAGGACAGCACAGAATTGGTCGTCATGGTCAACACTAAAACGGGCTTTGCGTCCTGAAGGAACATATACGTTCGCCCCCTAGCCATCCGGACCCATGCCAACGCATCCAAAACCATTTAAGGACTAACCGACGACGTCTAATAAGTCAGAAAATTTCATACCAGTCTCCTTAGCCTTTGTTGGCACGTTCCAACCTGCTGGAACTAGATTGACCTCCAAAAATGCGACATGACGAAGGTGCCCCGCAATCCGATGGGCGAGTACCCATTGGCCTTGGCCATTTCTAGTTCATGAGCTGTCCTCCGTCGGCCATACCCAACCGCCGGTGCTGCTTCCCTTGACGCTCGAACTTACGATTTGTCAATTAGACGTCCCACGTCCTAAACATCGGGCCACAGGCTCGCTGTCCTCTGAGTTGCAATCGGTGAGCGTCCCTCTACCATGCAGTATAACATTAAAGACAATAACGAAGGAAACTGAAGTTACCATTTCTGGCTCGTTAGCCGTCATCAGCCAGCCAGCCGGCCATACCCAACCTCAAGCGGCACATCACCTGAGACTCTACAACTCGAGCTCTCCAACGTTCTTAATCGAGTCTTGCCGGTTAAGATTGGGAATTTCGACACTCCTTGACGAAAGCTCACGGATCATTAAAAGAAGTCACTCGTCCCGTTCCGCCATGGGGGCACTATCAAGCCGCGTCGGCAGCCACACAGTTGCTAGTAGTGTAAGCTTTTGCACCGACAAACCTAATCTCACAAAATAGCTATGATCGATGAAGCATTTTTAACATTGGTAATATTCCCAATCAAAACTGGCAAGGCAAAATCCGTGGCGCAGTGGTGAGAGCGTTGGACTTCTAGCCAACAATTCGCGGGTCCGAGAGCCGGGTAGTACACCATTTGGGGTTAGGTAGTACTGACAAATGACGCCTAATGAGCCAGAAATAACCAGTCCTCTCCACTTTTCGCTTTGCCAGTGGTGCTATTCTGCATGGTAGAGAGACGCTCACCGAGAAAAACAAGTCTACAACTCGGTTTTTTGGAGGTTGGACGTTTAACCCACCGTTCGTAGATTCAAGCCTCAGAGGAATCATCACTGGTGTGTGTTTCGTAGACTATAGTTGGATCAGGAATCTCCCCCCCCCGGAGTCAAAACTGGGAGTAGTTGGGAGACGGGGAAAAGCCAAGAACTCGACCGGCTTGAGCCAAGGGTCCGCGGGAGTAAGGTGGGCCCCTGGCCGGGAACTGCATGCGAACAGACGCTGACAGTCCTGCGGAGAAACGCCGCAGTCGGAACAGCGGTCGGGTGTGGAGGAGTCAAGCCGATGTTGATACTGTCAGAGGACCATTGAGTAGCCACTGCGCATTTGGGCTAGAGTACATCGAGTGACCCTCGGTAGGCGTTGTTCTGAGGCTGCAATCGGAGGTGGGTAGACACCCAAAAGGACCGGGGACGGTAACCGCGTTTCTCCTCGACAAAGACTCTCGGGTGGAGATGCTAGAAGCCTGTCTTGGTGACAAAGCTATCAACGGGCAGATCCAAGAGAGACGAGGCAATAGCTTCCTTGTGGAGAGCTCGAAAAGCCAGCTGGGCGTTGCGGCTGGGCTCAGGAGCGTTGCAACGGTGATGATTGGGATGTCCGGGTTGCGAACAAGTCCACCAGAACTACTGGCTTAGGAGTGTGTTGTGATGGGCGACTGGCAAGACAGAAGCCTCTGCATTAAGATGATCTATAGACGAAATTTTATAGCAACCCGTGATCGTGCGGAGGGCAGCGTTCTGTGCTGACTGGAGGCGGCGCAGACTGGAAGAGCTCATCGTAGGAGACCAGATTGGTGCCGCATAAGTGAGGTACGCATGGCCAGCGCCTTAAATGTTATCGTCAAAGTCTCCTTTGCGCCTGCTAGAGCCTTGAAGACCTCAATGCAGCAGCTCACTTTGCCTGCGCCCTCCCTGGCGTGGTCTGCGAACGCGAAAAGCGGATCGAAACGCACGCCAAGGAGCTTGAGCTTGCGAACGAGCGGTAAGGATACACCGTTGACGGTGATGACTAACTGACGATTTAACTCCTTCGGATCCAGCATGAAAACAGTTACGGTGGTCGGGTATGGCTGGTTGGTGACTGCGATTAATCCAGAAATTGCCATTCCAGTCTCCCTTGTTTTCGATGCTATTCTTTTGCTGCCGCTATACGTCTGCCTGCGGTGACTCCAGGGTGATCCTTAGGGCACGAGAGAAGAAGCGCATCTCGTAACCCGCTCGGCGACGAGATCACCGACCTCGTAGGACATTGAGCTACAAAATCCGCTTAGAACAAAGATTCCTAGTTCAAAGCCCAAATTAAACAAAGCTGGCGTTAGGTATTGTTTGCTGATGAGAGCTAATAAGTCAGAAATGGAGGAGAAGAAGAAGACTCGATCGCTGGGACAATATGTTTATTCGCCTGACGTTTCGATATCCGTCGCGGATTCGTCATCAGAGACATGAGTACATGCTACTCAAGTCAGAAATTGTCATCCCAGTTTCCGCTGTCATATCTGCATAGTACTGAATGTAGAGTAAATAACCGTCTCGTTCTATCTTTGGGCCGATTCCAGAGTCATCGAAGGCAAACTATGGTTTATAACACACGAAAATACCCACAAAATGAGAACTGAAGAGTTTCTGCTCGTTTTCTCAAACAAAACTTTCAGTTTCTCCGAAAAAATTCACTGCAACTTTAAATGGTTGTAAAATGTTAACAGTGAACGTTTGGTTCTTGAAGAAATTTCGTACTTTAGTCACTTGGTGAAACGTATTCTCAGATCCGTGTGTAGCTCAGAATTCCTGATTCTCTTCGCAAAGTAAAGCGACTGTGCACAACACACGTGATAACTTGTGAGAAACCTGCGTGGTGCAACTTAACCATTGGTGTGTTACAACCGTTAGGGGAGAGTGAACTTGAGCGATTGGAAAGCCCTCATATGACAAGTGATATTACGCTGAATTTGAAAGATAATTTAGAATTAAAGATATTGAGATATTCGGGATTAGACTTGGTGTCTCGGCATTGTCTTACCGTCGAAACAATTTGGATGAGGAGCGATATGGAGCAGTAGATGCACTGTAATTCTATCTCATTACAAGCCAGTTTCCGCTTCCGTGAGTCCACCCGGGACGTCCACGTTTGCGACGTTCAGCTATTGTCTCGCGATAATTTAATGTAAGTTTTCTTAACTAATTACGCGTAGGACTGAAATCAGACCTAATTGGACACCAAATGACATTATTTGCTAACACTTGCAGATAGGCAGTACCCCGGATAAGCACAATTTCTATGTAAAAAGGTCAAAAACAAGCAGCAGGACACAATAAAACTTCTCTAACAGCATTTCTATTTATCATTTACTGAAAGCACTCAACTTTTCCAAGAATTACTAATGCAGAGTTTTTCAGTCTTATCCTAAGTTTCAACTACATATTTGGTTTTCCAAAGATTCAGGTTTACCGTTAATAAAAGGCACTCAATGAAGACAATGGAATCTGATTGAACAAAGTTACCCTAAAACCCAACTGCTGGGCGTCCTTCGTTTGCAAGTCTGGCTGTCGTTGTGCTGGCTGCGAAGAATTCCCTCCTTCACGGTTCCTGCCCAAACACAACCCCGTCTGCATAATGTCAAACATCTTCTGAAGATTGTTCTCGCCTATGCGAAGTTCTCGACGAAGCAGTTGCAACGCTTCGGACTACAGGACAGAAGGGAACACGGCAAAAATACTAGACGTCAAGGAACGTATTTTTCCTAGTAGTAGTGGTGGTTTCCGCTACATGAACTTTCATCAAAGCCATTCAACACGTGGCAAACCTCACACATCCTCTGGGCTGTGGGGATGGTTCTAGTAATTCGTGATCCGGCAAAAGTAGTTTATAAAGTGCACCTCATATATCCTTTTTTCCATCATTTGTCCTATGGAAACGGTGGTTATATGGTTTTTGGGAGTGGGGAAATAAGATAGGCAGAGAAGAGAATTTTTAGAAGTAAGTGTTTAGTGCAAAAATGTAGTCGAATTTGTTTTGCGCGGCCAATGTGAGTAATTTGTCCCGCATGTAAAGTGAAGAGGTGCGCGGCACCTTGTATTTTGGACTTTACTTATTTCACTCCAGAACAGTAAGCTGGACCTTAGTTAAGTTAACGAAGACGACCTCCCAAACACCTTTTCTTTTTTTCGGAATTTCAAGAAACTGGCGATTTGATAATCAGGTTTTTCTACAATACGTTAAACGATAATACAGGTTTGGAAAATCTACAGATATAAATAAACAACATTTCTAAATACAATAAAATAAAATGCATATAGCAGTTATTAAAGTATATTTTACTGTGTATCCTAATGCCCCACCCATGGAATCCTATAACCACCGTTTTTGTAGGACAAATGATGGGACTAGGGATTAATGAGGTGCATTACATAAACTACTGTTGCCAGTAATTCAAACTCTACTCTCGAATGCAGTTTGAATCACGTGGAAAAATTGTCAAAAATGGCTTTTTAACTTTTTAAAAACTAACTAAGTAAGTAAAAGCGATCTTTCAGGTAGTACATAATAGGGGTGCGTATTGTAATAGTCAGTGTTACGAACTCTCACACGGCTTGGGAGTTTTAATAGTCACTTGACTGCATAAACGGAGATAGTGTTTCAACAAGGCCTATGCCTGATCAGACGAACGTCTGCCTGCAGGGTTGCTGATTGTGCAAACTCCCATTCCCGCACGAATTTGGGCACTTAAGCTCACAACCGTCAGCGCACGATCACTTGATTCAGCGATATGGACTTTGCTCAATAAGCAGCTGGCCGCGCGCTCAAATCTATGGTCCGGTAGGTGTGGGCTTTGCCAGCTGATGATGGCAAACAAAGTGTAAACGAGCTTTCAAATTTCATGTTACCATCGTTTTGACAGAATGCGATTTAATAAGCTGGTTCCTAATAGTACATACTTAGATGAAATACAATAACACACGTTAAGTCCTTCCAAACACACACGCGTGGTTTGGGCGTAAAGTTCATATAGGTTTATTCAGTTTAGTTAGTTAGTTTAGTCTACGAAAGTTATTTAAGTTTATTTAACTAAGGTTAGCGGCATCGTATTAAAAAAATAAACTTAAGTTTCAAGTCAATTTATAAGCTAACTAATAAACTAAAAATCAAACCTAAACTAATAGAACTAAAGGTAACCACAGACTAAGAGACTGGGGGTATTTAAAATGGGTGACTAAACTCGTGGGAGCCTGGTTCGCTGACCCACGCTAAAAAAGCCGCGCAGGTTTAATGTCTAAGCGCGCCAGCTCAACGCCTACGCACAGTGTCTGCCAACAGCCACGAGAGGCTCTGAGATGTCCTACTTGTCCTATACTCCCCCACTTGTCGCGGCTCAGTCCGCATGTTAGCTCCAGCCAATAGATGCGCGCATGTCCGCCTGGCTGAGTGCACGGCCCAGCCGTCTCGGCTCCACAGCGCCGAACACACCATTTGGCATACTGACTCGGCGTGCATAACTCCGCCTGTGTACTCTATCTTCCGGCAGTAAACTTCTGTCAACCTACACCGTCACGTTTGACTTGTGATTTGGGGGAACCTTCTGTTAGTCGACATCACAACTGGCGACAACCAAACTGGTACCGATAAATGTTTGCCTAACATAGCTGTCGGAAAAAGGGCAGATTTCGATGTGAAAAATAAGGTGAACAGGAGTGGGAAGAGGAAAAAGGATAAGAAGAAGAAGAAGAAAAGAAGAAGAAGAATAAGAAGAAGAAGAAGAAGAAGAAGAAGAAGGAAGTAACAAGAAAAAGAAGAAGCACAAGAATAGACAGGAGGTGGAAGGGAGCGAAGGAAGAAAAGCAAGAGGCGGACGAGATAGAAAAAGGATGAATAATAGGAAGAGGAACACCAATGGGAAGATGATGGGATAGGGATCAAGGACCACATGAATGATAGGAGATAGAAAACTAACCGCCGGTAGTGGGGAAGATTTCGGACGACCTGTCATCTGTGAGCAGAACTCACCACCCGTAAGCCTTGCCAGCTGCTCCAAAAATGCATTTGCTTTGGCATCAGTGGAGTTCAGGCAGATGGTGTGTACGCGGACACTACGGTGTCCGCGCACACGTGCAAATACCAACTCCGGTGGTTGGTCTGGACGACCGTCACTGAAGAGGTAGATACATCGGGTGGCCGAGTCCGCCAACGCGTATTCGAGGGCTTGCAGAACGTTGGTGGAACCCTGGCATTTCAGATGATCGATCCAACGACAAGCAGACTGCAAGAATGTTTTAGAATAATGTGGTTATTCCAAACACGAAAGCTATTGTTTTTATCTAGCGTATGCGCTCAAGCAGGCTTACCACGTGGTTTTCTTCGGTTATCAACTCAATCTGTTCGTGCCATGGTTGCATCGTTGAACTGAAGCTGACCAAGTTGGCATGTAACCCCCGATGAAAGAATTCGTCTAGAATATCGATAAATGTTTTCCGCAGTCGCCCGATTTGCGGTTCCATGGAGGCACTTGTGTCAATCAAAATGTAGGCCTAAAAGTAAAAAATGTACGTCACCAACTGTGGCGGAGTCCCTTAACGTCGCGGCATTATTTTCAATAGGTCAGACCGCGAAAACATTTTTCAGCAGGCTATGGATTGGACTCAATCCGACCAGAATAATTTGGTGAAGCTGGCGAACTACAATCGATTTCTCCGGTCTCGAAGGCTTTTATTTGCTCGCAAATTGAAGTATACGAAACATTGTGGTGATTTTGTCCACAATCTTTGGTAAGTAAGCAGAAATAGCACTGTAAAATCAGACATCGTTTTCTCGAATAAATGAAAAGATTCACCTTCCAGGTATCTGCATGGATAAGAAAGAAGACGTGTCGAGCACCGGATTAATTGATTTATTGTCCTGAGCCTTCAAACTCCTACAGGAGTCCATCTTCAGATGTGAGAAGTAACAAACCAAAGGAGGGTAATTATAGTGGTCAAAGACCAAGCAACTGTCAGAAATCATCAGGTTGTCAAGGCGTAAGAAACAACAATCAAAAAGGATGGGGGAGGAGGGCAATTAGCTGTCTCTGGAGTCGGGGTCAATTATAGCGGTTAACGCTGATAAGCTGTCAGAGAAGCAGGGGGTCATGAACAGCAATTAGTGTGGTGCCTTGTCATCCTGTAGAGGGTCTTGGTAATCCTGCCTCCTCTTTCGGCTGGTTCGTTCTGGGTTCCCCTTCGCTTGCCATTTTCACGTTTGGTTTGGCTTTGTTTTGTCTTTTTGCACATAAGGGCACAAGACTTTGTAGGCTGCGGGCAGATCTAGATGCCTATCGAGAGAGTTGGCATCTGAGTACCATGCCTCAAGCGTCAGCCTTTCGGCTTTTGAGGTTCCTCGGCCTACGACGGTCGCTTTCTGAAGATCGAAGTCATGGCCAGTCTCTGCGACGTGTGCTGCAAGTTGGGAGTTTGGGTCTAGTCTCCGAGCCGCTAGTTTGTGCTCTTGAAGGTGGTTCTGCAATTCGTGGTCTATTTCTACAACGAATTTGCAGTTTCCATCGTTGCAAAGTCTCTTGTAGACAAGTGCTGAGGTTTCTGTAGGAGACAGTCTGTCTTTAGTTTGCACCACCCGGCAGCGTACTGTAGCCTGCGGTCGATGGGCTAGCCTACGCCAGCAGGTTTCAACAGTCGTGAGACTACTTAGGAGATCCCTTTTATGTAGGGATTGGCCTTCCAGACTTTGAGTTGTTGTTGCACTGGCCATCGTCTGTTCACTTGGTGCATGCTTTGTTTTATAAATGACTTTGGGTAGCAATTAGCTCGGAAGAGTTCCTGAAGTTATTGTTGCTCAGCTGTTCTGGCGACTGGTGTGCTGCAATGTGTTTCACCTATTCGAAAAAGAGCACGAAGGTGGCTGCATTTGTTACAGATGGGATGATTTCGGTTGAAATGTAGCACTTAAGTCATGTTGGTGGCCTTTCTGAATAGTGTGGTTCGCAATATTCCAATTAAACACCGGCGCACAAGGACATCGAGGAAGGGTAGTTGGTTGTTTCTTATCGCTACCGTCATGAATTGGACATTTGGATAACACGAGTTTAGTAAATCTTTGAGGTGCCCGACGTCAGATATTTTGATAATGACGAAAGTTTCATTGACATAACCAGCCTAAAACTTCGGTTGATAATTGGTGAAGCCCAAGTGTCCTATCCGTAGGAGGACCACTTCAGCAATCAGGCCTGATAGGGGGGAACCCATGGGAGTGCCTTTTATTTGCTCGTACATTTGCCCACCAACTGTGAAGTAGGTTTTAAGGCAATGTCGTAGAAGTTCGAGCAAATGGTCACACTTCAGAGGTTTGTCGCTTTCGTCGTAGCGTTCATTCAGAAGTTGTCCGATAACATCAATTGCTAGTTGTTGTGGGAAAGAAGTGAAGAATGAAACCGCGTCGAAGGATACCATGGATTCATCTGGCTCCAACTTCAGATCTTTTATCCGTTCAAGGAACTGTTTGGCAGAAGCTACGGTTGTTGCTGAACCTACTGCCAAGAACTTCAGATGAGTAAACATCCACTTTGCCAGACCGTATGTAGGGGTACCACGAAGGGAGACGATTGGCCTAAGTGGTATGTTTTCTTTGTGGACTTTCGGTAGGCCATAAAATCTTGCTGGGGCCGTGTCGGTTGGTTTCATGGAAAACCAATCGGTGGGGGTGATTGCACCGTTTGCCTTGAGTTTCGCCAGGCTCTTGCTCATCTGAGTAAGTAAATGTTTCATTTTGCTGGCTAAACATGTCCTGTACGACGTTTGGTCGTCAAGTAGGCTCTGAACTTTCGCTTGGTTCTCAGACTTGTTGAGCACTATTGTAGAACGACCTTTGTCAGCCGGCAGAATGACTATTTCTTCATCGGCCTTTAGACTTTTAAATGCTCTTTGTTCTTCTCGGCAAAGAGTTTCACACCTTTTGCGTTGCATAAGCAGCGATGATGTTTTATGGCGGATTAACTCTTTTGTGTCTTCTGAGGCCTTTGATGATTGAATATCTGATTCAAGGGCGGCGATGAATTCAGCTGGTAAAGCGTCTTTTGTGTTAAAAGTTGCTCTACGCTGTAGGACTGAAAGTTGTGTGGCGGTGAGGGGTTTGGACGAAAGGTTGTGGACCAGGTCTGAGTTCTTATTGTCAGTTGGTTTCAACCTATTAAATTTTCGCTCCAAAACCTCCCTTTTCTGGGCCTGCCTGTGACGTGCCAAAGCTGAGATTGTCTTTCCCAGATTATTAGCGATAAAATCTCCGAAGATTCGGAAACACTCTCTTAAACCCTCCTCAATCTTGGCCTTGTATTTTTGAAGTCGTCGGTGGCAGTCGTCGATAAGAACTCTCGTCATCTGCTTGGCAATTCGTCTTGCGACTTCTCTGCCCTTAGCCATATTAACGGGAGCCTTATATCTGAGGCATTTTGGTGTCAGTTCTTCTTTGAGGCACTTATGAAGGAATCGGAGTTGTTCATACGTTGCTGCTTCTCAGGTGGAGAATACCTCCCAGCTGCGAGCTGTGCGAAGCGTATCGCGCCCGGATTGTTCCCGAATGAATAAAAAGGTTCGCCCTCCAGGTATGGATAAGGAAGAAGACTTGTCGAGCACCGGATCAATTTGTTTAGTGTCCTGAGCTTTCGAACTCTATCAGGAGTTCATCTTCAGAGATAAGAAGCAGCAACCAAAGAGAGGGTAATTATAGTGGTCAAAGGCCAATCAACTGTTAGTGGTTGTCAAGGGAAGAGACACATAAACCAGAAGGATGGAGGTCGGGGGGGGGGGAGGGGGAGCAATTACAGTGGTAAACGCTAATTAATTGTCATTGAAGACGGCTGTCGTTCGGGGTCATGAGCAGTAATAAGTGTAACGCCTTGTCCCCAGGAAAGAGGGTCCCGGTGATCCTGCCTACTCTTCTGGCCGGTTCTTAGCGGGTTCCTGTTCGTTTTCAATTCTGACGTTAGGCACGGCCTTGTTTCGTCCTTCGCTTACATAATGGCGCAAAACTTTGTAGGCCGTGGGGAGGTCTAGATGCCTGTTGACGGAGTTGGCATCTGAGTACCATGCTTCAAGTGTCAGCCTTTCGGCTGTTGAGTTTCCTCGGCCTATGATAGTTGCTCCTGGCATGTCAAAGTTGTGGCCAAGTTCTCCAATGTGTGCTGCAAGCTGCTCTCAGTCTACAAGCTGCTTGCGTTCAGTTTAAGGACTAGCATTTGGTCCTAATAAAAAAGTGTTTTTGATTTGGAGCATTTCATACACGCCATGGGAGGCAGTCATTAACCAACAGATACAATGCGAACTCAATGAACATTGTACGGTTTTAGAACATGCATAATAAAGAAACCTAGTCAAAATGGCAAGAATACTTCTTCGGTTAAGATATGATTGGCTATCAAACGAGTGGATCAAACAATATTTAACTTAAGTTTTCCATGTAATATATTGAAAATGACAAGCGCAGCGAAAAAATAAATAAACAAACAGGCTGCTAAAGTTCTCTTTATTTTATTGAGCGCGATTTTTGTAGTTGATCAAAAGGATATGTGCTTTAAGGCAGGCATGCTGGTGAAGCTAAAAATTGTGGGATTTTACCACAGGATAATCAATAGTACAAACCAGTGGAGTGAGCTTTCCTAATAAACAATACATTTCATTATTTCTGTAAACATTTTACAAAATTGGTTATTTGCTTCCGATACATTGAACGGGGATTTTTCCTGAGGATGCAGAAGAATAGTATTTACTAACAACGAACCTGATCCTGAAGTCTCACAGAAAAAGATCCCAGCGGATCCATTTCCAAGCGCCGAATTCGTCTCCTTATGCGTCCAAGGCAGATTTTCATTCGATTTTCATATCGTCGATAGTCAAGTGGAGACACCTGGGTGTGAAAAAGCCTGCCATCTCTCCACCAGATGTGCACAAAGTCTTGGCAGTAGACCGCGCTGACAAATTTGGGGCTAATGACCTTTGCAGATGCAAAAAACAAAGATACACATAAGAATGTTGTTAGAAAACCTTCCATTGAAATCGAATGGTATATTTTTTTGTCAGTTGATTGTGTTGTATATCATAATTTCATGATTTCGCAGATTTAACCTGTGTTCCAACATGGGCGCCAATTAAAATAAGTAAATTTGAAGTCCGATACGAAAAATGAAATTGAGAGAGGGCAGTATGAACGTGGTTATTTCATTTTTGTATTCTAGGCGAATATTTGATTTTCAACTGACTCGCACTTACGAGCGGTCTAACAGCCATTTTGAAAATTGATATTCCTTAGCAAAATTTGACTGGAAGAAACCTGAACTATAATCAGTTGCTTAATGCAATTTTGTATTCTCGTGAATTTCAAGAAAGTACAAGACGAGTTACGCGAGGACTTGCGCTTCATATGAGGATATAGTGGCAGCAAGTTAGTTGTAACTTTAGAACTAGCGCAAGCAGTATATGCAGCACCAGCTTTGGTCTCCTTGAGTCTGTATTGACACGTACTGAAGGTAAGTGAGGGTTGGTAGTGCGGTCGTACTAGCGAAAAAGGCTACTGTCACATCAGACTAAGTTAGACTGTGTTCTGGCCTGCATTGGAGAAAGCGGGCTACACCTGATCCTGTTCGGTCATCTCGACTCTGACTTGTCACCGGTTCAAACTGGTTGAGAGTTCAGTATTCGGTAGACGGCTGCGTGCATATTTTCACTTATATCTAATCCCTGGCTAAAAAACCCCTCTATGCTTGAGCACATGATGGGCTTAATCGAAATCATCATTATATCATAATTTAATGGGTTGACAGATTTAACCTGATGCCAATGCAAGCGAACATGCGACTCCTAGGACATAATTGGGAGGAAATAAATTTTATCACAGGGCAATAATTTTATTCCCTGACGTTTCGATATCCGTTGCGGATTTATCATCAGAGACAGTAGCAGAAAGCGGTATTTCGTACACATAGAGTATTTATAGGATACAATTAGGCAGCTACTGTATACTTATGGCGATTAACGGCTCCCCTATCGAGGATATTTGCCCGCTCGTGCGCTAATAACTTGATCGCTGGCGTGTGGATGCTACCCTGCCGAAACTTTAGCACACGCGCTGGTTTGGGCACGATGATTGCTCGGCCACCTGGTTCCTTTGCGCTGGCGTTGCGGCTCATTCGACGAGCCTAAGCCACACAGTAAAATGTGATGGGGTCGAAATTCTCGCCCGAGTAGGCAATCATAAAATTCGCGAGCTACTTGAGATATGGTTCACGAGTACATAGTCTATAAGCAACTGCATCGACCTACCCACTCCATATTCGGTGCTGAGAATCAATTAGTCTAAAGCAAGTCGCCACTTGTGGAGAAAACACGCCAACGCGTTGCCGAACTCCAGCGCCAGGAGGCCAGATGAGCGAGCATCAGCAGGCACGCCAGCGATCAAGTGATTATCGCTCAAGTGGACAAGCGGGTAATTGTTAATTGTCATAAGTAAGCAAAACCATAATGCCTGCATCCTATAAATACTGCAACTCCTTGTGCATTAATTACCCGCCTCCGCTATTGCCTCTGATGATGGACATGTGACGGCTTTCAAAACGTCAGGTGAATAAAATTCTTGTCCCAGCAATCATATCTACAGTAGGTTGCATATCTGATGCAAGGTTGGAAATTAGAGGATTTAACGCACACTCATTGGGTTGAATTGGGTCGCAAAATGCTTTAAACTAGAATTAAATTACGGTCAGATCAGAATACTGGAAGAAAATAGTGGCGAAAATGGGTGAAATCCAGTGTTTGGTGATATCTCAGGAATTTCCTATGCTATTAAACGGTGCGGAAAAGAACTTCTTGTGTGTGCATGTTCCACTATAAAGGAACATTAATGAAGAGCAGACATTTTTGAATTATATCTGTTCACAAAACGGAAAATTTTGTTTTGCATCCATGAAATTGACATTAGTGTAATTAGGAGATAGCGCATTACTTTTGGGAATAGAAGAGCGAAATACGTTTTAAAATTTATATTTTACAAATCTGCCAAATTTAATGCCATAAAATTGAGTAATAAACTTTTGAAGTTGTTCTTTACATTACTCCATATTAAATTTATATTTTTATTTGAGGGTTTACAGGCAAGGAATGCGTTTGAGAACTTTATTAGTATATGGCAACAAAATTAATTGCACAATCGATATGAAGTTGGAGACACTTAACACAATAAACATTTGACAGAGTTGTCACGGGACATTGCTAAACAGTTTTTTTTAAAAATCGCCGTTGATAGTATTGCCATTCTACTTTGTATTTGTTATTGTAGAACTGAGTCAAAAAGTAACCAAATATGCTGCAAACTGTTCCGTTTTAGATAAAAGAAGTAGCTCTTTCATTTATAACAGAAGAGATATCCCCAATTGTAAGGAAAATCAATTCACTGGCCAAAATTTCACATTCTGACCTTGAATTTATCATCAAAAAAATTAAAACACGCAGACCTCAGACGCCAAAATATATAAGCAAAGCTTTTTTCAAGAGTAAACTTTTTGTAGAATTTTTCTATAGCAATCTCGAGCATCTTTTTTTCACGACTTTTGTAGTAGACGTTCATTTTTCTCGGCAATGCGTTCACATAATTGGGCGGTTCTGAAACTATGACACACAAAGACACCTGCTTGAGAAAAATGTTTAAAAGCTAGTTATTTATGTAAAAGCTTTTAAGCTATACCTTATTTTGAAGGTTTTGATGAGCACAAAGAATATATTCATTATTTATGGTCAATTGACTAAAGTCAGTTAAAATTGTAATGTCTTTATTAGAATTTCATAGAAGATCTTAACCTCTTCGAAAAGAAATATCGAATTACAAAAAAAATGGCGGAAGGCAATTACTCGTAGTGTACAAAAAATGGTACGTTAACAATTGTTCCCGAAAATTCTAATTAAATTTTTAAGTCACTGACCGGCATGTCCTCAAGTGAGCTTAAGCAATATGTTACTCCTGTGATCTCCCAATGGGGTATATCAAGCGAAAACGTGGTTGCCTTAGTCCAACATAAGTCATGCAATGCATAAACGAAAGAAACAACTAGCAATTCTTGTGAAAACGTGTTAGAATATATACTCGAAACTTAGGCTCTTCGGTAGCAGCCATGCACTATATTGCACGAAATATGGAAGCGTATTTATTCGAAAATTTGAAAAAACGATTATTTTTCAGCGTAATTTTACTGTTGCTGCTCTATTTACTCAGTGGTTTTGCATGAACGGGCTTACTCTACATGTAAAACTTAAGTTTACCTACTTCGCCCGATTTCGACTTGTTTGGAGTTTTCCACTTTGTTAAAAAAGCTGGTGTTTCTATAAAATGTTATATTCCTTCATAAATCATAAAATTTCCTATTGTGAAGAACGATCATATCTTTATTGCTCTAAGACTTTGGGGGGCCACAGCTTGGGCTGCGTTTGTGTAAGAGAAAGTCACTTGTAAAAATCGTAGGATTGAATGAGTTTGGCAACCTACTGTAATCCTTCTCAGATTGAACCGATTTTACAATATGGCCGCCAAGTAAAATAAGTGAGGTCCAAGCACGAAAAGGAGAATGAAATTAAGAGAGGAGAGTGAGAGTAGCAAAATGGTTACTTCATGTTTTTTTCTTCTGATTGAATATTTGTTTTTAAACTGACTCGGGAAACCAAAGAGTGTAACAGTTGACATTCAGTAGAAAATACCTACTGGCAGAAAATGGAAGTACAATTAGGTGCACTTTTGTACACTGGAGAAGTTCAGCTGAGTAGAATACAGTGCAAGTTAAGCGAGGACATCCTCGTCATAAAGCGTGGTGGAAGCAGTACCTACTGAGAAGCACTATTTGAGGTTGCCTTAACGAACCAGTAACTAAAGGGCGCAGCTTATAAAAAACCATGTAAAATTAAGCACACAGTACGACCGATCTTTCGTGCATTATCCCGAAATTTGCAAAGAAGTGAAACTTGCTCGCAAAGTAGGGTTGTAATACTACTGATTATCGGGCGGCCTAATCTTACGTGATTTTAGTCACGTCAGAAGTTCGGCTTCTTAAGGAGTTGCTCTAACAGGATGTTTCTTCTGTAAAAAATGGCAAGTTTTGTAGATTGCATTTAACTCCTTGAGATCCTCCGCGCAAGAGCGACAGTTTTTTCTACTAAAAAAATACCCAAGGAGGTTTTATTCATTGCCTGCTCTTTTAAAATATGTTCCACACCATTGGCCCATGTCAATCGGCCTCGCCAACAAACTGAGATAGTATTTTTCTGATACCACAAAACGCATGTACAAATAGGGAACTGAGAGGTAACCCACGTACATCTCCCTCAAATATACTGATACTGACTACTTTAATAAGTTCCAATATATTTTATAGAAAGCATTCACAAAATTATTCTTTCTTATGCTCGCTTGGAAGCCAATTACACTTTCTTGAACTTATACGCTAAAAAGGAAGGGTGTATTTCGATTTTAATTTTTTTTCTGAATTACCGAATAGTTTTAAAACCTACTGAACATTAAAACGGATATTTCGGTTCCCAAACTGCTTGCTGTGTGCACGCTGTGTAAGGAAACTTACATCATTCCCTACGGTTTGAGGAAGAAGTCATATACCTTTCCTTTAAGTTAACAATAGATGTAAATCATTTTGTAGGTATTATAGGTAACATTAATAACTTGACGGATAGGTGTTTTATGAGAGAACACTTCACAATCGTAATAAACCTCATAATTTCAATTTTTAACGATTAAATATACCATCACTTTAGGCATACATTTAAAGACGGCGTTTGTTGCTAACACTCAAGTAGAAAACGAATAATTTTGCGAAGGTTTTCCATTAAATTTGTTTAAACTTATAAAGGTAGTCAACATCAAATAGTTAAATGCATAGTACATAAGTTGGCATTTTTACCAAACATACATCTTCCAAATGGTAAGAAGGCAATTCCTTAAAATCTGGCCTCCTAATATGACTTAAATGATGTGAGCTTAGGCTGCACGACCATCAGTATTACAACCCTACTTTATATCATTTTCCGATCGATTATCAATATTTTGCAAATGTCGGAATTTCTCACGAAAAAGCGGCCGTTGTGTAAACTTAGGGTTAAATGTGTGTCTCACTTACAGCACCACATTCGATGGGAAAACAGGTTGGTGCAGACGGCAACCGGACAAAACCATCACAGTGCTGGAAAGACAGGGCCGGTAAAACGTCCTCAACCGTCAGCTTCTGTGCTGCCACTCCAAAACGTGCAAGCCAGGATTCCGTTAACTTGCGTGAATGCCAACCAAAGGGCTCAGATGACGGTCTTTTCTGAGCTGAAGTATTTAAAGAAAATGAAGAAATAGTCAAAGCCGACAACTGCATACTTCTTAACGGGGCAAAAATGGGCAATCACTCACATCGTACTTCACCAACATGTGAATGCCTCGATTGAAGTGCAATGATGCTTTGTATGAGTGCAAGGGAGTTTCGTGCTTTCTCCATCTCCTCCACAATTAGACGGCTGTCATCGGAAACAATGTAGCCCAGGCTGGCCGGCGAGGTTGGAGTCAACTGTCGCTCCGAGATTGATGGCTCCACATAGGCATGAAAACTAGACAAAATGGGAAAAAGGCCATATATTTTGCTGAAATAACGACGAAGAAAACAGCTTGTACCTAGACTGTCCATGTGCTGCATCAGTTACCTCTTATATAACCAAAGAAGACCTTCAGAAAACTCGCTTTAAACATTTTTCTGCATGAATTTGTGGAATAGTTGTTCTTTATAACTGGCATACTGAAGAAGGACAAATGGATCTATACCTAGGCAGTGGGTCGGCCCAAATGATAAAACTATTTGTGACCTCTAATTTAACTTTGCGAAAATTCCCATTGAAAATTTCAGAAGATAAATAGGCGAACATACGTTTGTATCATTCGAAATTATGCAGACCGGTCTTGCTGTAATAGAACCATATATACACTTCTCTGTTTTACAGTTTTTAATTATAGTTTGCTCGGTCAATAATAGGTGTGATGCTAACGTCGTATTAATGCATAATTCGTAGTATTTCCTGTTAAGATAATGATGTTTTAAAAGCTACAAAGGCATTGCGGACATATAGCTACCAGTGTGTAACTGAATATTCAAATAAATCTCAGGCTTATTTATACAAATAGCGAATTATGGCTCAGAAGTTTCGACGTAAAGGCATTTATGGGCAGTCTTTAGAACCAATTAGTAAATACAGTTTTACCTTTGAAGATCCGTCGCAACTCTTGGCTTAATTTTCTGGCAAACGGGATAACCAGCCGATGGTGAAGGGTACAGGTCAAAGAGAAACCGAAAAAGGCAAGGGAGACAAGAATGGCCCTTTCTGGCACATAAAACGTCATCTGCAAACTATGCCCAATCCAGGAATGGCAAAAAACTGAATAAGAATCTATGACCTTTGGCCATTGTGAGTAACACTACCAGTGCACCACGGACACCTAGCTTCTTACGGTTTCGATCGGGAATATGATGATGCTCCGGCAGTCACCGGTCAAGAAACTGTACGTGCTCACCCCTTTTTGCTTTGCGCTGAATCTAAGGCTCTCGCAGGTATTTGCATAGTGACTTATGATAGATTATTAAATGGAACCGAAAAAAGAATGGAGACTGGAATCGTCACCCTTGGGATAAGGTTTAACTGGCGGATGACAACTAAAAAGACAGAAATGGCCATTCTGTTGTCCATTAGGTTATTCGACTTCATAATATATCAAAAGTTGCCATGCCATGTCTTGCAAGGGCTCTAGATTGAGCTTAAAAGCACAACGTGGCGCTTTGTTCCTTTACCTAATCGGTGAGCTTTCTACTCTCAATTTTAAAGATGTTCAAGCGTAATGTAAAACAATTCCTAATTTTCGTATCAAAATTTATGTTGCAGGAAATTTCGCCAATAACAAAGGCTAAAACGAAAAATGAGAACCATTTCTATAGACAACAGGAATGTGAAAAACACAGGAAGTACACTATACTATGACATTATTCAGAATTTGTCATTGGATATACATATATTGACAATCATAGCTCAGCTAACTTTGGCGTGGAATACGGTTTTTTGGCTCTTATTCACTAACGGTCATACGTCTATGCACCATAGTTTTAATATAATGCGCTAGAATGGGTATTTTAAATTGACCCTAAATAGTGACTCCTGTGTTCTTTTTCAATCTTCATCAAGTTCCTATGTCCATCAGTAAAGTGAACTTTCATCCGGTGGAACTCAACTTAAAAACATAATGAAATAGGTTTCCAAAAACAATGGGCTCTATCCTTTTCCTTTTAAAATTAACAGTGTAAAATATTTGTAGTGGACTTACAGAATTAAGTCAGCTTTCGATTGTATCTTAATAATATCTAGACATAGACAAATCTTGCAAACTGCCTGTAGTTTCATAGTGACCTGCGACCTCTGCATCTTACATTGATAAGTGAAAAGGCAATAAAAGCTATTTTTGGTAATGAAAGGTGGAATGACTTCAAAAAATAGTCTAGTGTTTGCACTCTTAGGTGGGAATGACCTATTATGAGGACTTGAATAATACTTCATTGCTGGAATTTATTAGCTAAAATAACCTTAAAAGCTGCACTTGCAGTTGCAACTTTTTGAAGCATAAGACGTTAGCATCATTAAAAATTTTCGATTTTAATACATCAAAAACCTTATGACGCCGCACATACCGACTATTTATTTTCTGACGGCTGTTTTGGTACCTATCCAGGCAAGTGTTCTCAGCTACAGCGTACATAACGATGTGTACGGGAATGGTGGCTTGTACAATTTCGTTTAACCAGGGCTCAGGAAATGCGCCAACTGCTATGAAGTATACTGCATCGCACTAAAAGGATCAACATAAAGTAGTGAAATTCAAACTTTTCAAATGAGTAGCGAACACTTCTCAAAATAAAATTTAGAAGAAACAGGTGACCGGCTAGTAGGTGTTATTCCCGACAATTTCACTTTAAATAAAAAAATGTGCATAATTTTGTCATACTTCTTGCCAGTCAGATGCAGCAATGACAGCGTCTGAGAGCGTTTGCTCGTTGTTTGTACACGGAGCCTCCAGTGGGATCAACCACTCAATTACAGAGTATTCTAACCCCTTATACGCCTTTAGCGGTTGCGAAGAAAACACTTTGACATGACCCTGAAAACTATTTGTCGGATGTTATGATAAATTCTTTTTTACCTGATTAGTTTAAATATTTTGTCGGTAGAGAGTTGAGAAGCAATAAATTGACGAAATCGGAGAAAAAATGTATGCATATTTTGAGCTCCAGCTGAAAAATACAGGACGATTCCAATACACTTTTCTGAAACTACTCCAAAATATAGCGCATCCTCAGACAATAACCAATAAAACCTGGCTTTGAGTAAGTCGTATATAAACTGCAATTGATTCTCATAGATAAGCAGCTTTTTGGGAGGGATAGAAACCTATACGATAAAAATTAATTTGTCAATTACACATATTTTCTCCAAAGAAGGAAATGTTGTGATCATTTTAAAAATATCCTGGCCATATTTTGAAGAAACGTACTTTCGAAGGACATTAATGTAGCCTTGCAAAGGTTTCGTTAGTTTTTGAGAATTACCCTTGTCCGTCTTAAATCCAATATGTCCAATTATCGACACTTCATCAAGCTTAAACTTATTTAGCCCAAAGTCTTTAAGCCATTTAACACTACAGAGTTGCAGCTTTGGAATTATATCGATATTTTTGCAGAGATAAATAGAACAACAACTGCTATTTAGCAGCTGACTTGACATATTTCTGCACAAAGTACAGTAATTTTCGGGCAGTAAAGATGTTGGCGCTAAATTAGATCAACGAATGCACTAAAATCATCTACACAATGCGATACCCACTCCGTGATGATATGCAAAGCCACCAGATATTTAAAGGGTCGCGAACCCGACGTTGCCGTAACAACGTAGGTGGGTTCGTTTTCTGTTAATTGCTCATTGGCTTCTCAAATGTTGAGGTCGCCAGTCACAAAAAACGTAAAACCTAGACCTGGCGGAGTTCCACAGAAAATCTGCTGGGATTTTGACATCACATTGTCCTGCTTAGATGACTTCGCGTCTTTGACGTCTTACTTATTTCTTTCCACAACAGGTGTCAGGTCGAATATTGATGGAAGCGATAGACCAGCTATTATAAGAATTCTTATTCTAAAATTGGATGTCGGTTTCCCTGGTGAATGTAGAGGCTAAGAACTAGCCACTAAAATTTGCTTTCTCGTTTTAAATTATTTTAACACGATTATAATCCTTATGTATAACGACTGGGTCTTTGGGTTGTGGTTGACTATTATTAAAAAAGAGTAAAATTTTTGCCTCATTTTCAGCCTATCGGAGTTATAACATTTCCTTGCCTGATCGATAATTCTTTGAATGCATTTCGTGGGTAAAAAATCATCCAGATGTACCGATAAACTAGCTTCTCTGAATAAAATACAGTTCATATTTTTTTCTTTAACTGCCTGTTAAGGTCTCTTGTCAACCAAACAGGGCGAATAGTGGCGTTTTGTTCCTTCGCCCGACAACAGCACACAATCAGGGCAACTAAACTCGGCTTTGAAGACCTCCAGTCATCCTCTGAATGACCCTTGAAAAATCAGTTTCTTTCACATAGACCTGTACTTTCTGTATCGAATAAGTATCTGCCCTCCATTTATATCGCTGGCCTTGCATTCTATTCTGACTTTAAGTGTCAAGGAAATAATGCCACAGTAGCGTCGTGTTGTCATTCTTACTGAGCTGCTCACTGGAATGCACTTCAACAATGTACTTCACCGATGCACTTCACCAATGTAAATCCTTCGTAAACATTACTTCCAAGGAACTTGCTCTCTGTTCCTCTCGAAATCTGGTTGGTGACTTTATATTCTATGCCAGAGGGAGGTCGAGTTTGAGGTCCATTAACTTAAATCTAAAGGAAGTTAATGCCCCTTCGACCGCCAGAGTTTCCCAATCTATAGCTGGAGATTTCAATGCACCAGCAAGAAAACCCTCTTGATGTCGGCCTATTCCTTCACCAGATGGAATTACAACTCGTGAGCTGCACTGAAAATGGTTGGCGGTCTGCATACTGTCAGGAATTCGATGCTTCATAAATTAACTTTCCTAAGCTTAATCCAGGCGAATTTACACTCCAGGGTGACGGCGTGTTCTCGTTGGACTACGAGGATTCTTGTTCTTCCGTATACGACAACCGACCATCTAGTCCTTTCAAAACAGTTATCGACGCAGATTTCTTAAAACAAGTCAGTCAGCGTATTTGAGGAAAAAAGGCTTGCGGTTTTGAACTCTCTATTTTTTATATCAAGATTAGAAGAATAAGAAGTGATGCAAAAACGATTTCAGTCAGATAATT
>JAYGXS010000521.1:0-24695 GCA_036362985.1 Ligula intestinalis
TGGCCACTGTATAAAGTTTGGCAAAGCGTGCACCGAATGTGCACGTTTTCATAAAGGGTCAGTAAAATTCACGAAACAGGAAGAGCGCAAACAAACATGTGCCGCCCAGAAACAACTTCTGTCGATCAGCGCTTGTAGAGTTTAGAAGATCGACAACTTGGCAGTCTTCAAATTTCAAGACAGGAGGACAGGCCTTAGACTCACAAATAATCACTTTGGACAGAAGGTAGAAAGCGTGTTCTCAAAAAGCCACCGTGCAGTGTACTTGGTCCAGTATGCATGCCACAATGAATCTGAGGTCTACGTCCTACTCCTCTACGTTCTCATGATCATGACCACTATGAAATATCGGCGTCTCGAAAAGAGGGTACGTGAGCACATACTGACCTGGCTAAGTAAAGGTGAAACTAGATCGATCTAGAGTGCTATTTTCGCACATGTTGTTGATACGAACCATCGAGTCAATACTAACAAAGCCTTTCAGGTAGTCTGCAGGACAGCATCTAATTTTTCCAAAGGCCTACGCCAACGGATGCTTGCAACAGCCGAAGCAGTGGCTATAAGGCTAGCAAATCCAGTGCTGTGTTGTCAGAAGACTCTGACACAAGCTCTGTCACTTCCATGGCCTAAACCGACACCAGGTGGCGATAGGATTTCGCCCCTACCAACAAGCGACAATCCCTCGACCAACACGCTGACATGGCCTACATGCGCAAACTGACACAGTCCGCGTTGGCCAATCAGCGCCCATGTTAGATAATTATTGATTTTTAAACCTATTCAAACTTTAATTGTTATGTACAGCGTTAATTTCCCTTGCAAATGTTTAATCTGATGAAACGTTGTTGAAATCAATTGTTTGCCATAAACTGACTTCTAACAGTATATATGTTGCAATTTTTCTTGTGCAATTGTGCATTCGTAGTTCAGTATCATCATATATCTGGGAAATTTAAGTAGGTTATCTTCGAATTCACAATTTGTATATGCATAATGCGGTATCAATTAAAACGGATTATCCGAAAAAATAGGCACATTAGGATATGTAACCAACAGTCAACCTGCAACTCAGGCAACACAAACGCGGAAAGCATTGCGGTTACAGGGTTTTGTATGCGTCATTTATTCATTACTGCAGATACTGACGCTGTATATCTCAATTTTCGAAAGAAGAAAAATAAACGTGACATCTTACACAACATGAATTTCCATGGGGAAAGAGTATCTGGCTTTGTACATTGCTGATCAGCATTTATTTGTCGAACCATGTTTTGATCAGTTCCGTCGTCAAGCTATTTCTGCGCACATTACAATCAAACTTGCGAATATGGTTATGCGTCAAAAGTGCGCGAGGTTAACTTCCAGAGCACGCTGCAAATCAGGAAGAAATAGTACAAGTTCCCTTTACAGAATTTAAACGGCCAATGCAAGCGAAAATGCGTGTCCCAGGAAGCAACTGAGAAGAAGACTCGATCGCTGGACAATATGTTTATTCGCCTGATGCTTCGACATCCGTCGCGGATTCATCATCAGAGACGTAAACAGTAGCAGAAACGGTAAATGTTTGCTCAGAAATTTGCAGTATTTATAAGATACAGTCATTACTGCAAACATACAGCGACAAGTAAAGTTTGTTACCTTCTTGCACGTGGGTTGTTTGTTAAACGGCACGCGGGCTCTGACTTGTTGAACTTGGTGGTGGGCTCATGCGTGATGATTGTTCGGCCGTCTGGGTCTTCGGTGCTGGCGTAAAATGAGGCGGTGGCCTGCCCGTTCCTCAAGTGGCGGCTTGCTTTGGCCAAATTGAATCTCAGGAGTGAATATGGATTGGGCAAATCGTTGCAATTGTTTATGGACTGGGGGCCCGTGAACCATGACTCAAGTAGTTCTCGGCTCACCCGATTGTCAGCTCTTGCGAGAATTTGGGCCTCATCAAATTTGAACGTGTGGCCGTGTCTTGTCGAATGTGCCGCAACTTGAGAATTGGCATCATTTTGTTGCACTGCAGCCGCGTGTTCGGCAATTCACCTCTTGAGAAGTGCCAGTTTCTCCGGTATAGCTGCTTTGACTGCAACTGCAACAGATCCTGTAGACGACCGCAAATGTTTCTTGCCATGGCAGTGGGTCTTGCGGCATCATTATGTGAAACCTCATGATGCATGCAAATCAAATCTGTAAAACAATGTGTAAAGATATAAATTACAGCAAAATGTGAAGTTTATTTCAATTCCAAGATGTGTCTGACAAACAAAGAAACGATGATGACATTCAACTAAAAATACAGCCATTCATTTGAATGTTATCGGTGACATTTTTGACATACGGTAACCTTTTGTAGGTAATTTAATCGCAACGCCTTTGCTTTTTGCAGAGCATAATTCATGGAATGTTCTAGTGCTGCCTTCTGACTTTGCAAAACAAAATGCTCTCTGATGCTTCTGCAAAAGAAGAATTGAGAAAAAATGATCGTTTCTTTCGCCGGAGACCACATATATGAGCCTCGCATAATTTGACGGATTGAGCGGAATTCTTTTTAAAGATAAGGGGTATTACGTTAAAAATATTTTAAACCTTTAGTATTGGTCAGTGAAACGAAGTTAAATGTGTAAAACTTTCATGATTTTTGAGATCACAGTCAAAATAATACAAATTATTTAGAATCAGAAGTCAAACATAAGCAAATGCATTTGAAAACCTTAAGGCTTCGAAGAGACATCTTAAAATTGTCAGCAAAGTATTGGTTGAGTGACAAAAAAATTTTTCAAGATAGCTCGGGGAGCGAATCGTCGAGTGATACACTGCATGGAAATTAGCAGTTCATAAAATAAGGAAATTGAGAGTCCACATCTAAATACATAAACTATAAAAACTGAAAGCCAGGGAAGTGTTGTATACGTGTATTTCATGCTTGCTATGAAACACATGCTGAGGTCAAATTCCTAGCAGCCAGCAAATTTTATTTTGCCAATACAAGCGAACATCCGTGTTCCAGGAAGCAATTGAGAAGAAGAAGATTCGATCGCTGGGACAATATGTTTATTCGCCTGACGTTTTGATATCCGCCGCGGATTCGTCATCAAAGGCATGAGTAGCCGAAAGGTTAAGTATACACAGACGTTTGCAGTATTTATAGGACACAGTCATTACTGCAAGCATACAGCGACAATCAACGTTAATAGCCTTCTTGTGCGTAGACTGCTTGTTGGACGGCACGCGGGCTCTGATCTGTTGAACTTTCGTTTCGGGCAGTGAGCTCGGGCATGATGATTGCTCGGCCGTCTGGCTCCCCGGTGTTGGCGTACGATGAGGCGGTGGCCTGCCCGTTCCTCGAGTGGCGGCTTGCTTTGGCCAAATTGAATCTCAGGAGTAAATATGGATTGGGCAAATCGTTGCAATTGTTTATGGATTGGGGGCCCGTGAACCATGACTCAAGTAGTTCTCGGCTCACCCGATTGTCAGCTCTTGCGAGAATTTGGGCCTCATCAAATTTGAACGTGTGGCCGTGTCTTGTCAAATGTGCCGCAACTTGAGAATTGGCATCATTTTGTTGCACTGCAGCCGCGTGTTCGGCAATTCACCTCTTGAGAAGTCTGCCAGTTTCTCCGGTATAGCTGCTTTGACTGCAACTGCAACAGATCCTGTAGATGACCGCAGATGTTTCTTGCCATGGCAGTGGGTCTTGCGGCTTCATTATGTAAAGCCTTATGGTTGCCTTCGGCCTGTGTGCGACTCCAACTCTAAGTGGTGCGAGAAGGTGGCCGACAGCTTCTGAGATGTTTTTCACGTACGGGATCGCTCGCCAAATCTTAAAATCTGTGCGCTTTTGTTGGCCATCTTGGTTGCGCAAGCACTGGTTGACGAAGTTGCGCGGGAAGCCATTTCCTTTGAACACCCGTCGAAGGTATTCTTCCTCGGCAACTTTATCTTCTTGGTCGCTGCAATGCGTCTCATCACGCCGATGGAGCGTTTTTACGCAACTGCGTTTGTGGCTGATTGGGTGGTTGCTGCTTTAATTCAGTACTCGCATCACGTTTTTCACTTTCTTGAATACTTTAGTCTTTAGACCACCACAATCTTTGCGACAGACAAGGACATCCTGAAAGGCCAGCTGTTTATTCTTTTCTTCCTTCATTATAAATTGGATGTCCGGAAAGACGCTGCTGAGACTTTCCTTGAACGTCCGCACCTGATTTCTTCCGATGATGATGAAGGTGGCATTCACATACAGTGCCAGAATTTCGGTCTGTGGTGTTGGAAAACCAACGACTACAGCCGTTGCAGTACCGCCTTGGCTATGAGTTCCGAAATAAATGAACTCATCGGCATCCTCTTTCCCTGCTCGTATATTGTTACGTGAAACGTGAAGTACGTCCTAAGACAGAACTTCAGGAGCTGTAGTATTTGAGCATCTCCAAGGCGATTCTCCGTCTCACTGTATTTGTTTCGAAGGAGTAATTCGACCGCCTCGATTGCCAGATCCTGAAAAAAAAAGTAAAAAGGGACGTGACATCGAAGAAAATCATGATATCACTTGGCTAGAGACTTACCCCTTTAAGTTGCTCCAAGAATTGTGTTGACGATCGGTATCGCGTTTGCCCAAACAGCGGTTGACGAAGTTGCGCGGGTAGCCATTTTAAATCATTTACCACCCTCAGATCACATTAATTATTTCCCTTATTCTGTTATTATCTACTTCCAACTCTTCCACCCAATACTGCGTCGAGGGTTATTAGGTGGTACCACACTAACATATTTAATGTACGCATTCACTCTGAACGATTGAATCCGCATTCAGATGGTACGCAGCATCGACTAGGTACACCAGCTGATGACTTGAGGTGATCTTCTTCTCATTCCATCGAAGCCTTTCCCGCCGATCATTTTTTATAGTCCGCATGCAACGAACGCATGGCCTCACCAGCACATCCTTCTGTTCACAAGTTTACCAAATACATCCTCATGCCAACCTGCAGAAACTGGGAGCTCGTAAAAGCGCGTTTGAATTGAATGCTCATTTTCTTTTTAATTGTTTCTCTGCATCAGTAATAAGGTAAAGCGTACAGAATGTTCGGTTTCTCATGAACGTTTAAGGAAACTTGGCGAAACTGCTAGGGCTAAAAACAGGCATATGCTGTCCGGATACACCTGCAGGCGATCACTATTTGAGTTGGCTTATTAAGTTAGGATGCTCGGTAACTTGGCAGTCCGCACTTCAGCGGCTAGAAAGGACGAATTGATTGAAACGTTTAGATTGGACCAGAACGCTTAAATGGGGAAGCACAAGCATTGAGAACAGGCACCCTCTCTAGGTGGACCCGCTTTAGCTACCTCAGGCTGCGGCCGATCGATGAGAAGAAAAATACAGATTGGGACATTAAAATGATGGAGGTTGTCTCATGTGCGTATGCGGTGCTTGACAAGCGATGGCGAGAAGAAACTATAGTGATTCTGACGACCAAAACAGCGGAAAGCTGCAGGCTTTTAAAAGCTCATTGCACCAACCGCAAAAACAATTAAGGATGTATGCTATCCAGTCAATATTTTTGAAAGTGTAAGATTAAGTGCACGTAGAGGGCTAACCTTGGCATCCATCGATAAGTCTTGAATCAATGAGGTGAATAAGAAAGGGCGGACATTGAACACCTGTGTATTATGAAGTTTTAAATAACAGTTTTGTGTACTTTGCATTTAGTTTAAAGGGTAAGCTTTAATTTTACCCAGATGATATCGACATAAATAACGAGTCTTAACACTGTTTTCATAACAAAACACTTGTAATTTCAAGAATCACTGAAAAAATTGGGCAGCCACAGATCAGTATTTCTGGTCTGCTTGGGAGCATTTACTAGCAAAGCACAATCCAGGATCACGGATCGAGTAACTATTCGTGGTGCTTTATAAGTTGAGGCAGCGCCATACTTATGTACATCTGGCGACTAAAGAGTGACGTCGGAAATACTAATGTAAACCACGTTTAGTAAATTTTACAACGAGGAACCCTCTATCTGTTAGGCTTTTATATAAACATGGAAGCATTGATAACGAATCGATATACGATTCCCAGTCAAATAATTTACTAAGTTCTTGTATCCCATTGGTTGAACTACCCATTGGCTCCTAATTTGCACGCACGTCTTTCACGGTGGCTTATTAAATTGCCTCCAATTTGCTAATATTTATTTCATTCTTTATTCTGCTGTAATAATCGCGCCTTTTTTCCATAAATTAGGTTATTTAAATAATTGTGCATATTATTCGCTGTTTATACGCACTATTTCTAAGTTAACCTGATATGTCCAACCCATAAAACTCCTATAATCACTGGTCCTGGAGTAAACAAGACTGTGGTGATCCTTGTATGGACCTCCTACCTAATGACTTTTCCTATGAAATTGGATTAAAAGATATAATATATGCTATGCGGATTCATAACCTTATAGCAACGTCTGTAGCGAATAAAAGTTCATCAGAAACAGAACACAGTGCCAAGAAAAATTTCACAAAAATGCAGTTTTTGCTGCTTTTTTTTCGGCCTCTTTGCCAACGGCCGCTGAAAGAAGGTCACGAATAGTCATTAGTTGACATTCCACCTATCGGCTATAATGTGACACCCTACACTATCTGCAAAAATAAAACACTTTTCATATCTTTAATTGGGTGGCGAAGAGATAAGCCCAACATTGGAGGCCACTAGTGTTAATTTTTCCATATATATAAACATTTGTTTTGTCAGTTGGTAGTTTGTGGTCTTATCAACTGCTTTTTTGAAGACAAATTAAAAGCTATCATACTGAGACAGCGGCACGTTAGCTCCAAAAAGAGCCATAATTATGTGCAGGTCTTCCTCTAGTCAAAGAAAATCTAGTCTTCGACCATATCCTTTTAAACAATTGTGCGATGATGAAGGGTAAGGAAAGCCCAAGGTATAGGGCCCGTGCTTTCAACACAGGCACATAGCATGACAAGAATACTAGTGATCCAATAGAAAGGTTGGTATTCCCGGTGGGTTTTACACCTTAAATTACAAAATAGCGAGTCTACGGCATGTCTTCTTGAGCATACTGCAAAAAGTAATATTCACCTCTGTTAACTTGTAATAACATCAGTTTACTAAAATCGTGGACCAGGAATAGTGAAAACGCACTGCCTACTGACCGGGTTGTATCGAGCACACACTATGTGACTCTTTTCTGCTAAATTCGAGATTTCACTTATTTCATGCTCGTATCAAAGTCACAAATCAATATTTACGTAAAGCGGACGCGAACGATCTCTGACATGTGTGGAACTTCGTGCTATTTTAAGGCTAGGAAAAAGAAACGTAAAAAATCATTATTTTTTGCGACTTGTAAGAACATGCGCTGCATGAACAAACAGCAGTCGCATTCAAGTCACCTGATTTATGATAAATTCATTAAATACTCCTTAAAGCAACGTTTCCCTGGTGCAAATTTAAATATGGCAATAGCAGCAAAATGATTTATTGGATCCATATCATTTCGAGAGGGCTCGTCAGCTGCCGCCTGTCATTACTTAACGTGAATCACAAAAGAGAAGATACGCAATGAATTTGTACAGAAAAATCGATATCAACACAAGTTCATAAGGAGTGGCCAAGTGGCTAATCAATAACATGAGAAGTTCAAAAGCTATGTTCAGCAAAAATAACAGGGAAAAACACCTGAAGTAACAACTTAGGAGGAAAAATGTATAAACAGGGAGCCAATGTTACCAAGGCAAAGTTAGGTTCACTACATGCTCCTACTGTTTACATAGGTCGGGTTTGACCCGCCGTATGTAGGCTGCCTACAGGTAGCGTAAAGTGCGAGTTGTTTGTGCTCGAACAAGTACTCGGAAGGACGTTTTGGGGTCAACAGAATGGCCCGAGTCTAACAGATGTTCAGGAATGGAATCCATAAGATTATGATCCAACAGAAGCTTGATCATTTTCCAGGCAGAGTCTTCCAATGCCTTGGATGATATTTTTGTGATTGTGGACAATCCAAGGGAAGCCGAACGATTATTGTGTTCAATGAACTGTCTGCATCCCAAGATAAAATTTACCATGGAACAGGAACAAGATAACCATCTTTCCTTTCTCGACGTTAACTTATCCAGACAGAAAGATGGTTCCATTACACGGACGGTCTTCCATAAAAACACCTGGAAAAGACAGTTTTTACATTATCTGAGTTTTGCTCCCATTCAATGGAAACGTAACTTGGTATATACTCTTTTCCAGATGACCAGAATGATCTGTTCTACGGATACATTGGATAATGAATTAACCAACCTTAAACGCACCCCTATGAAGCGAGGATATCCAAGTCAATTTATAGACAAATACAATAAACCTCTAAGACCTAAATTGACTCAACAATTAGCACCAAGAAAGCCCGTCTTCATTTCCTTACCATTTAAGGGCGACAACATACTAAACACCATCAAAAGACGCCTTCTCAAGGCCATTGAAAGAACGTACTATGCTGCTGATTTGATAATTTGCAATCCGACAAAGCCTTTACCAGTTCCTCATACGAAGGATGCCATGCCGATGCACGCCACTTCAAACTGCATTTATGAATTTACATTTACTTGTGGATGCAAGTACATAGGGCGAACGCAGAGGCAATTGGCCACCAGAGCTAGGGAACATTTACCTAGCTGGCTAATGAAACAAAAAAGCAGAATTCCCCGATCCTCCATTCCTGAACATCTGTTAGACTCGGGCCATTCTGTTGACCCCAAAACGTCCTTCCGAGTACTTGTTCGAGCACGAACAACTCGCACTTTACGCTACCTGTAGGCAGCCTACATACGGCGGGTCAAACCCGACCTATGTAAACAGTTGGAGCATGTAGTGAACCTAACTTTGCCTTGGTAACATTGGCTCCCTGTTTATGCATTTTTCCTCCTTAGTTGTTACCTCAGGTGTTTTTCCCTGTTATTTTTGCTGACCATAGCGTTTGAACTTCTCATGTTATTGATTAGCCACTTGGCCACTCCTTATGAACTTGTGTTGATATCGATTTTTCTGTACGAATTCATTGTGTATCTTCTCTTTTGTGATTCACGTTAAGTAATGACAGGCGGCAACTGACGAGCTCTCTCGAAATGATATGGATCCAATAAATCATTTTGCTGCTTTTACCATATTTTAATACTCCTTAAATTCTCGATGAAAATGTTCATGGAAAGTTTTTTGTGCTTTGTTTAGCACACTGTCGCAGAGTCAAATGAAGGAGAATTTCCTGCAAGATCATTTGTCTCATTTTATTTCAAAGAACCGATTTTCGCAGCCCAGAGTAACAGTCTTACCGAGTCGGTTAGGAAATGTTGGGCTTTTTTTATGAAAGTGTAATAAATCTGGAAGCAAAAGGGCTTGGATGTTATATTTTAAGCACAATTGTCTCGCTTATTTTAACAAACATGGTCACTGTATGTGTTTCATCTTTTGCGAATGTCAGTTAGCTCCCTTTATTCTGATTGTGGCGGAAGTCATTTAGATTGGCAGAGAATGTTACGTCCTCATGCTATCTTTGCTTTATTTTGTGATGATTCTAGCTAATGCTGATATTGCTTATGATCATGAAGGTTTAAAAATATGATTTGAGGCTGTTGGTTTTTTAATTACATTATTTTGAAGGCAGAATTAAATACATATGTTGATAAGAACTTCCTTCATGTCGCTTTTCTCGCGGATACTATGGGATAAGTACTGCAATTTTGCACAATATATTTTACACGACAAGATGCGCTCATGTATAAATGTAACGATCGCTTTATTTTTAGAACGAATTCCAAAGGAATTATTTGATTTCTGCAAATATTCCCAGGTTTAAGTTGAAAATTTAATTTAGAAAACGCGGGTTTTCAGCTAATCTTCGACTTTATCGTTTAAACAATTGTGCGATGATAAAGTGTAAAAAAAGCCCAAGGTAAAGGGTCCATGTTCTTATTGTAGGTTAACAGCATGGACAATATTTTTGTGATCTCGCGAGTCTGTGGCACAAGGTCTTAAATATAGTGCAAGAAATGCAAGCGAACTTATAATAACATCAGTTTACTTAAATCCTGGAGCAGGAATAGTAAAAGCTTTCTGTAAAGTGATTGAGTGGTATCGATCACACACTATGTGGCTCTTTTCTGCTGAATTCGAGAGTTCACTTATGTCATGCTCGTACCAAAGTTTCTCATCAATATTAACCTAAAGCGGGCGCGAACGACCTCTCACATGTGTGGAGCTTCAGGTGGATATTCCTGTTATTCTAATGCTGGGCAGCAAATATAACCAATACTTATTTTTCCACGCATACAAGAACATTCGCTGCATGTACAAACGTAAGTCGCATTCACGTCGTCTGTCTTCTATAGTGTTTTTCGGTAAATTCTTTGTATATTCTTTATATTCTCGATAAAATTTTTTAGAACGGTTTCCTGTGCTTTGTGTGGCACATTGCAGCAGTGTCAAATGGATGAAAATGTCCTGCAAGCACAGTTTTCTCATGTTATTTTATAGAACTAGTTTATACAGGCCCTAAAGTAGAATAGATCTTCTTTACTAGTCAGAGTAAGGCCTTAGCCGAGTCAGTTAGTAAATGTTAGGCTTTCTATGAAAGTCTGGAAGCAAAAGGACCTCGATGTTATAATTCAAGCGCCAATGTCACGTTTGCTTTAGCAAGAATGTTCACTGTATGTATTTTGTAGTTTACGAATGTCATTTAGGAAACTTTATTGCGATTGTGAAGGAAGCCATTAAGATCGATAGCTGATGTAACGTCCTCACGCTATCATTGCTTTATTTCGTGACGATGCTAGCTGATGATGACATCGATAATTATCATGTTGGCCTACAAATTTGATGTGAGGCAGTCACCTTTTATATTGCATTTTACAGTTCAATATCTATATAAAAAAAAACTCTCATGATGTTGGATTCGTTCGCAGGCTTTATGTGAAAACTATTTTACATGCCAAGATGTGCTCACGTATTAATGCAACGATCGCTTAATATTCCGAACGAATTCCAAATGCATTATTTGATGTTAACGTTGCTCCAGACGCTGTTGTAATTTTTCAGATGTACAGTGAACAAAAACATCGAAAGACTTCTTAATTATCTTTCAAAAAGATGGACATGCTCAGCTTCCCGTGTGCAACGTTGTCTGGAGATTTTTATATTTTTAAACGCACATCACAGTCTAGCTTGGCGTGTGTTGAAATTTTGGCATTCTTATCGGAGGATTTCTAAAGGAATTTGCAATCTTGCGTACCGATGATGATAATGATGATGAGTATGAGAAAGATGAAAGTAGTTGTCGATGATGATGATGATGATGATGACTGAGGATAACTAATTCAGCAATAGCCTTGCCATTTTCTCATCATGATCGCTGATTGCATTTCATTTGGCAGTCTAGGGACATGGTGGATTAGTGAATCAATCTAGAGACTGTCATCTGTATTATATTCATTATTATTATTTTATTATGGCTGTACTTGGAGACAAGTTTACATCTGAAGACATGCTAATCTCTAGAGTTTTGGCCCTTAATGCTTCTTGAGACCTTTGTATAATTCTTGCCTGCTATGACCCCCAGTGTTTGAACAACACTGCCAGGTTATTTTTATTTTGTGACCTTGTTATTGCCGTTTCCAGACTAGGACTGCTCCCCCTCCCGATTGACAAAACTTGGGACATTTTGTCTGGTGTTGATTGCCCGCCCGGTTGCTGCATAAGCATTCATCAGTTTCCCTATTTATTACCTGCCATAGACTTTAAGTCGAAAGTGGGTGAACGTGTGTAGTTTCTGTTCTCTAAGTGCTGACCGGTTTATGAGAAAGAGACAACTTATAAAGAGAAGGAAATAATTCTTTGATAAAAATTTTTCAAATAAGACTTTCCGGCTATAGACAAAACTGTGCTCCCGTTTTTTTATGGAAGAGCATAAAGTCTCAGTGCGATTTTTATCCCGCGACCGCGCCACCACCTTTAATTCTTTCCTCGTTTACGTTCCATCCCAGACATATTCACTCACCTCAGGCCAAGCAACTAAAAGTTAATTATTTGGCAGGCCACACCCTTGTTGCGGCTGAAAAAATAGTCCACCTATTTTAAGTATAGTTGTGTGTTTGGGGAAAAACTGCCCAGTTCCCTTGTAAATAACCATATAATAATACTTTCTCAGAGCAGTTATACAGATTTCACATGTAGTTTTAAGCCGGGTGCTTGCATTAATTGCGATGCATTGTTTAACATAGAGTGGAACAAGGGGAATACTAATTTCCTGTGTTCGAATACACAAACAGTTTTTGTCATTGTCTAATGTTTGGCATCGACTCCATTTATCTTAAAAAATACAGCAGCCGAAATAATCATTCAGCATGCATCAGCGATGACGTAGGGAAAAAAGCCAGCACGGTATTCATCCTTCATGCCGTTTATTTGTGAGTAGTTGATAACAGGAGATTTGCTGTTTCCCATTGATTTGTGATCCTTATCAAACTTACAGATCAGAGGAAATACTTAACAGCACAGAAAATGAGCCAGTTTGGATTTTTTAAATGTATCTATTGTACAAATTCCCATTTAATATTCAAATTTCATACCTTTTCTGGCAGTGTTGCAAGTTAATCTTTCCAGACTCCACAATGAAATTTGGATTGCATATTAGCGATATAAGCGCTCAATGATATGAATAGGTTTGAGATCACACAGTACACATCGTTAGCATCTTTGGCATATAGACTTTTATTTTTAGAAAAAATTGCCAATGTGCTATTACTGCCACCTAACTTTGCAAAAACGCAGTTTGTGATGACAGCTCGAAAGTGTTCTTGAAAAAAGGATAAATTATTCAGTTCGAGCATCTTAACATAAAATTCAGGGTGCATACAGCAGCAGTTTACTTACAGCCAACATTTCCCTAGTAATAAGACGCCCAAGAGATATCGGGCAACTAATAATTGAATACCTTAACGTTTTCCAGGAAATTTTTAAAGTCAATAGCATTTATTGATTGCGGCAAACACGATGCAAATAATAAAAGACTCTTTAAGGTTTGAAATCAGCAGTATATTAGTACATAAACCGGATATTCAGCCAAATTTTGGCTTCAGAGGGACGTCCTCTAAACCATCAACCAATTTGCCTTATATACTGCAGATGGTGACCTTGGTTAGCTGTAAGACAGTAAATCGGCCCTCATTTCATATGTACTGCTTAAAGTAAATGCATGTGGTTTAAACGGACATCATCAGCTCTTTGTTTGTGGGATGTGCGTCATTGTATATTAACTTGCTATGCCCGACATACATTTATCCCCTTTTTATTATCACAATCTTCGGTATACGCAGAAGTGCATGTTACTTAATTGCATCACAACTGCACACATTAGTTTTTTTAGTTAATTGGTTTTCATTTCAAATGATAAAATGTACACTTTTCCCCATTCAGATAAATAAATTTATAAGATATCTCGCGGTGAAGCGTTAGTTCTCTTCTTATGTTAGTCTTGGAAGAGTGAAACAAAAGTTATTAGTATTTTCATTCCATGAGATTGCCAGATACTATGGTTTTGTTTGCCAACTGCGGGGCGCGGGGAATGCCCATGAGGCCCGATATCAGTCCCAAATTTTGGAAAAAGAGCATTCATCAAATGCAGAGGTCAGACGCCTTTCTTGAGACCAAAGATAAATGGATTCTTAGCGTGCGAAGCAATCTTGTAAATAACTGAGTCGTGATGTATATAAAAGCCAAGGGGTGGAGTCTTTTGCTGTCATCTACTTCAACTAACCTGAGGTTCAACTGACCGTTCTGGAGTTAAATTATCTAATCAAAACGCACACGTTCAATTTACATGCGGAACAACTTAATCCCAACTGCCGTGGGAAGCAATATTGACTATATTTTGTTACTTTATACTTACGTCTAAAAACTTCCTTCTCTGTTTATCCTATTTCCCCACCCCCAAAACTCCATAATCAACGTTTTTGCAAGACAAATGCTGAGAATAGGAGTATATAAGTTGGCCTACAAAAACGTATTTTGCACTAAACAATGTTAAAACAAATAGCATTTGTTGATTGCGGCAAATGAAATGTAAATAATCAAATACTATTTCAAGCTTTAAAATCAATAGTGCATTGGTATATACACCCCATATGTAGCCCTATTTTGGCTTCAGAAAGACTTCTTCTAAACCATCAGCAAACAGATGACATGATGTACTGAAAACTGTAACCTTTGTCGGCTGGATAACAGTAAATTTTACCTCATTACCTCTGTATCGTTTAAGGTAAGTTCATATGGTCATCGTTTTTTTTTTCTGTGGTATGAACGTCATTGTATATTGAGTTGCTATGCCCGACATACCTTCATTACCTTCGTATTTTATCACAATCTTCGGTATACGCATAAATGCATGTAATTAAAGTGCAGGATTCGTCCATTCAATCGTGCGGTATTTTAAACAGTTAATTGGTCAGTTATGCAGCCTCGATCCTCTGCTGAGGGAAAACATTAGTGCATGCGTTAACAGAGAATGAAAATGAAAATAAGCGAGTTAAGGTTTTGCTGGGCATTTTATGTCTCCATAAACAAATGAACGACGAAGAAGCAGTAAAACTGCGTCCATTTGGTTTTTTATTACTTCATCGGTTTTCGTATCAAAAACAAAAACGTACTTTCCTTTAATCAGATAAATTAATTCGTAAAATATCTCGCGGTTAAACGTAAGATTTCTTGTAATGTTAGCCTTGAAAAAGTGAAAAATGTTTTTGCAAAACCAAAAATTATTATAACTTTCATTTCATGGAATTTCCAGATACTATGCTTTCGTTTGCCAAATGCGGGAAGAAATGCCCGTGACGCCTGGGATTGGCCCAGATTTTGGAAAAAATGGCATTTATCAAAGAAAGATGTCAGACGTTTTTCTCAGGACTAAAGATTAATGGATTCGTAGTCGAAGATGTTTCCCGCGGCCGGTAGTATTAAGCTGTTCCGCATGTAAATTGAAGGAGTGTGCGGCGCTTTACGCCGTGGACTATCCTAATCTAAATCCAGAAAAGTAACTTGGACCTCAGGTAAGTTGAAGAAGATGAACTTCTTACCACCATTTCAATTTTTAAAGGAAATTCAAGAAATCTGCAATTTGCATATCGGGTTTTTTCGCCATAAGTTAAATGACAATATATTGCATTGAATTTATGGATGTACGTTCCTCTTTGTGCCCTAATTCCCCACCCATAAAACTCTATAACCAGCGTTTTCGTAAGAAAACATGCATGAAGAAGGGATAAATGAGTGGGCTTACATGAACTTCTGTTGCCTGTTTTCTTTTCAGTAACGCTTTGCCACTCAAATGTGAGATTTGAAGCCAATGAGGAGAATAGGAAATGAGAGATTTTGCAGCTCTCTGATTCATGGTTGTGCATGGAGCAATCAATTCAAAGTATTAAATTCAAATCTACCTAGTTAATTTCAAGTCAAATTATAAACCTTAACCTTATATCTCATATAATACACATGCTGCTTCAAGGAATATCAAAAAAGCCGAGAAATCAGGGTTCACTAATTCTGATCTGCTTGATACCACTACCTTGCTTAGCACAACACAAGACTCCGACGACTGTAGGCCTCCATCATAATCCAAATGCGGATCAAGTAACTAAACGGAGAGCTTTATCATTCGAAACAGTGGTTAACTTGTGTACGTTAGGTGAATAAAAAGTGCAGCAGCAATCATAATTTAAAATACGGGCAAATTTTGCGAAGAGAATAAGCCTATTTATCATGGTTTTACACTAGTTTTGAAAATTCGATAAAGAATCGATATAAAATTTCAGTGAAATAGTTTACTGAGTTCTTTTTGTCCATTGGTTGCCTTTTGCATCGTCTTCTTTTATGTACTCATGTATATCGCATTCGCTTTATAATTTGCCATCGATTTCTCAATGCTTATTTTATGTTTATTTGTTAAATACCGAGCGTTTTTCCCATGCCACAAATTTGATTGTTAAATAATTTTGCTCATGTTATATGCCATCATTTTCACAGTTTTATTCATCATTATGCTCCATTTATATAACCTCTATCATCGTCGGTCCTTTTTTTGGTACCCGTAGCATCAGATGCCATATTTTCGAAAGACACACTAAAATAACTACTCTATTCGTTTCAGTAGGCGTATTTACGTCTACTCATTTCAATCGGCCGTTCCCTTTCATCGTCTATCCAGCCTTGCTATTACACTTACCCCACTTATCCCGCTTATAAAGAAGCAACTGTTCCCATTGCTATTAAAAAGACATACCTTAGGTGTGAAGTTTTGTTTTGCGTTATTTATTTATCACTTGTTCATTAAGGACGTGTTTACTGCACTGCTAGGGTAAGAGTTAGTGCTAGGATTAAGGGAAGGGTTCGGACAATGGTTAGGGTGTAGGTTTAGGATTTAGGGTTAGGGTTTAGGGTTAGGGTTAAGGGTAAGTGTTTAGGGTTGAGGATTATGGTTTAGGGCTTACGTTTAGGGTTAGTGTTTAGAGTTATAATTTTAGGTAAAGACTTAGGGTTCTAGTTCTTGGTTAGTGTTTAGTGCTTAGGGTTAGGATTGGGGTTTAGAACTAGGGTTCAGGCTAAGAGTGAAGGCTTGAGGATTATGGTTTAGAGTTGAGCGTTAGGGTTTAGGGCACGGATTAGGGTTTAGGGCTAGGTTTTGTGATATTGGTTACTTTTACGATTAGTTTTTGGGGTAAGACTTTTTTGTTTGTGAATATGTTTCCGTGTGGTACTTGCTGCTCTCTTTTTGCTTAACAGGGCTTGCGTTGCACCAGACACTGTTATGCTTGTTTTCTGTGAAGTATTCTTTTAAAATATTTTAATTTTGACATTGTCATAATATTTATGAACTTTTGACTTACGAATATTCCGCTTGTTTATATTTCGGTGTTTGGGTTGCGTTAGCAGTTCGGTACCGTGAATTTCCCGGATTAAAGGCATCACGCTAAATATATGTCATTTGTTCTTTTATGCGCTCTATGCCGGCGCTATAAAACACCCGCAATTAACACATTTAATTAAATATTGGAAATTTTTAGACTTATTTCTCTAGGCATTATTCACTATCAATCCTTCTTTCCCACCCATAAACCACTAAATCTCAACAGTACCGTAAGATAGTAGGCAGGAGTTTAAAAACCTAGATGGTGCTACACAAGCTACTTTTGCCTTTTTTTTACAACATACTGGTTTATAAAAAGCTCATACCTATTTTCTTTCCTATCTCCTTAATGATATCGCAATCAAAGTTTTAATTGCTTCTATGCGTAGACATTGTCACGAAGTCGTCATTTCACTCGCCGTATGCAGCGATTAGGAGAACATCAGAAACTAACCACAGTGCCAAGAAAAAATCAAAAGATCATGCTTTTTTAGCTAGCCTCTCTGCTCTTAGGGGGCAATCCACTCCACCTGTAAAAAAGAACACTATCGCCTTACATTTAATTAGAAGCTAAGAGGCAAAGAACTAAGCCAAGCATGGGAAAACGTCAGTGAAGTGGCATTTTACCTGCCAAAGTGAATAAGAGCGTACCAGAAGCTAAACATAGTTCAAGTTAAACCCCACATTTTACTATTTAACTCTGGCCTCACTCCCACGGCTGCTGAAGCAGGAAAAACTGAAGTTATAAAACTGACTGCGGTTCGTGTCGGGCATTTATATGGCGCAATATATATTACGCTTAAAACAACGTTTTCCAGGCACAAAAGTCAAGGTGGCAAAAGCATCAGGATTCGTTAGATTCTCAAAAGCTCCTAACAGTCGGTTTTTCATTACCTTATTCTTTGAGGACGATAACATGTTAAATACCATCAAGAGGCGACTTATTAACGCCAGTGAAAGGGCATACTATGCTGCTGAGCTCATATTTTGCTCTCCAAATACGCCTTTAACAATTTCTTGTCCGAGGGATGCCTTACCATTGCGCGTCACTTTAAATTGTGTTGATGAATTAACATACACTTGCGAATGCAAGTATTAAGAGCAAAGACAAATGTAATCGACAGCCAAAGCGAAGAAGCACTTGCCTAGTTGGCTTTTTACGTAAGATACAGAACAAATGGTTTTTCCATCATGGAACAAAAAAGACTTTACAAAAGAAAGTAAGTTTCACTTTTTTAAAAAACCTGCACAACCCGAAATCACGGTTAGCTGGATGACGATGGACCTTTTGCAAGGTTATGTTTAATATTTATCAGAAAAAGGGTCTATTTTAATCTTTAAGTGGCAATTGTTTTATTTATAACATGTGATAAACGCTCCTGGCAACCGTCTATTTACTTAAAAGGGCACTCTGGCGGGTAGGTTGTTCACCTCGCAAAGGCGAATACAAAAATATTCTGCCTTGCTAGGATATGGCGCACTCAAATCACATATTTAGAGTAAAAATTATGAAAACCGTAGCGATTGCAGTTATAAATTGGTGTTTTTTTTAAGCGAAGCGATAAAGTCCCAATTATCACCACAGTTAGACTTAATCATATGTTCCATTTCTACTGCAAGCTATCTTGAATTTAATTTCAAGGCGAATACATTTAAGAGTTGGGCTAGGACTAGATTTTAAGTCAAGGCTTTATTTAGGGTCAGGGTTAGGCTACGGGTAGACTTTGTTGAATCTAGATCAAGGCCACCAGCATTAACGTCTTCCACCTCGGTAGTCGTCAAAGTTGATTACTTTGGATTGAAACCGAGAGGTCTTGGATCTGCTTCTCTGTGAAATAGCAATTTATTATCAAACAACCACCGCTGAACTCAAACCTTAGCCATGCTTGATCTGGTTTTACTTGCTTGTTTGTTTGTTTGTCTCTATGGTCTTGACACTTAATGCCTCTGATAAAAACTTCGTATAGGTTTTGCCAACCTGAATTGTTATCATGTCTACGTTTCTCAACAGCTTGCTATGACTCCTTTCCCAATGTTTGAACAATCATGCCGGCTTCTTTTTATCTTGCCATCTAGTTATCACCGTGCCCAGACCCAGATTGCCCCCTTCCATATTGACGGAGCTTGTTATATTTTTTCGGTGTTAATCATCCACATGATCGCTGCATACGAGTTCATTAGCCCCCTTGTTTATCACCTCCTCGAAAATCTTTATGTTGAACGTCAATTAACCAATATAGTTTCTGTTCTCGGCAACGGCCGGTTTATAAGAAGGAGATAGGTCTTACACAGAGGGAAATAATTACAGTCTCCGTTCCCCACCATGCGTCTATTAAACATTATTTCATCCAAATGTTCCAAATAGGACTACCCATATATGAACGCAGTCACGCTGCCGTCGTTTTTATGGAAGATCATAACGTCCTGTGTGTGACCGCACCTCCACCGCACCTCCACCGCTATTCGTCCATTTTTTCCGTTCCCACCCGGACACATTAACTCACATACGGCTGCATTACAAGGTAATACTTTTTTTGCAGGAAACACCCTTAGTTCGGCGGAAAAAGATTTCGCCTATTTTAAGTAGGGGTTTGTGCGTGGATAACCTGCATGTTTTGTTTGTACCTTACCATGAAATAATACTTTGTCAGAGAAGTTTAACAGACTACGTCTGTTTTAAGAAGTCGTGTGCTTGGATTACTTGCGCTGCATATGCTTACTTAGAGTGAATTAAGGACGAGATTAACATGTTGTGTCCAAATACGCTGACAGAATTTGCCAATGTGCGAAGTTTGGCATTGATTTCATTATTCTTATCAAATACGGCGGCTGACTAACCCACCCAACAGGCCCCTAGAATGAGCTAGAAATAACACGAACAAAGATCGGCGCGATATTCATCATTCCCGTCCTTTATTTATGTACATCGCGATTGGTTAATTACAGTAGATTTGCTGTCTCCCATTAGATTTAGATCACGATCAAGCTGACCGATTAGAAGAAATACTTAACAGATCAGACAAGGAGCTGGTTTAGAGTTCGTTTTCATTAAGCAATTTTAAAAGCATGAATAAAAACTAAGATTCAATACGTAACCTGGCAGTTTTGAATATTATTCTTTTCGGAATCCACAATGAAATTCGGATTGTGTTTAAGAAATAAAGGCGAATCCTAGACCAGATGGGAGAACAGCTATGTACTAAGAAATATAAGGGCTCAATTAGAAAATGGAAATGATAATATTTTAACCAAATAGGTTTGTGATCACACACCCAAGCTTAATGACAGCCGTCAATGTAAGAATAAAAAAACTTTCCCCTGTATTTCATTAATGTCTGCACTTTAGCCAAATGCTTCAAAAACTACCAGCAAATGGCGGATTCATCTTCAGAGAAATGCTCACAGAACCGTAGCAGAAACTGTTTGTTTGCGCACAGGGTTCCGTCATGAAATTGAAACGTATAGAAAAATCGATAAATGCCTTTAATTTTGCGCTGATTAATTGTGTCAACAATGAACATCTGGCCTTGTGGTGTTGGCATAAGATGGTGAAGTGGCTCGTCTGTTCTCCAAACGGCGAGTTGCTTTGGCCAAATTAAGTCTCAACACCGAATATGGATTGGGTAAATCGTTGCATTCGTTAATGGATTAGGGGCCTGTGAGCCATGACTCAACTAATGCTTGGCTTACTCGATTTTCATTGCGAGAATTTTGCCCTCATCAACTTTGAATGTGTGGCAGTGTCTCGTCGAATGAGGCACATTTTGAGAATTGGCATCATTTCGGCTCACTGCAGCCGCGTGTTCGGCAATTCGCTTCTTGAGAAGCCTGCCATTTTCTCCGACAAACTTGCTTTGCCCGCAACTGCACCAGATCCTGTAGACAACTCTTGATGTTTCTTCCAGTGGCAGGGGGTCTTTTGGTTCCATAATCGGATGCCTTATGGTTGCTTCCGGCCTGTGTGTGACTCAGCGATCGCGTCGTCTTCTATTTCTCAATAAATTTGTAAAATACTTGTATAACGAATAAGTATTGTACTGCTAGCATTGTCAGACTGCACAAGTTTGATTAAATCACAAAAACACTTTAAGCACTATATAGGCTTACCGGGTACTGCGATTTAATTCATCAAAATACGCAATACAATGGTATTGCGGATTGGGTTAATTTGCGCACGCTGGACATCAGATCATGTTCTAAAGGACGCTGTCAGACCCTTTACTCAACACTTTATATTTCTAGCGTGCGAATTTTATAAGTAAATAACTGGGTCATGATAAACATTCCAAGCCAAACTGTGGATTATATTTCTATTTCATGATATATCTGACAAAAACAAAAAGGAGGACAACAATTCACTAGGTGTTTTCAATGATATCTTCGACATATGCCCATTTATTTTCAGAAATAAAATATAATCGCGTTTGCTCTGCGTGCATTCTATTTAATGTACAGTGCTAGTACTGTCACTTCATTTTGCAAGGAGCGTATTTTGTGATGCGGTTATGAATGTTTTATTAAATAAAAGGTTCTCAGAGCACATTCGATTGATAAATTGAGTTGATTAATGAGAGCAACACCGTCAATTTTGTGAAATAGTGAATGTGAGAATAAAATCCGAAACCCATAATGTGCATAAAATAAAAGCTTGAGGTTTTGTTTGATTGACCAAATGAGGTTTGCTCATGTACATTGTATGCCTACTATGGTGAAAAATGTTACCTAGTTTAGCTGTCAGACAGTAAATCAGAGTTCATTTCCTGTGAACTTCTTAATGCAAATGCATATGGTTAAATCAAACGTCATAAGCTTATATGTCTGTAGGATATACATCATTGTTTATTTGGATACCATGCTTGAAACACAGTCATTCAGTTAATATTTAATGTTTATTCTCAGTTTCCACAGGAATGTATGTTTTCCTAAATGCAGAATAAGCTGTACAACCGTTAACGATCAGTCATCCGGCCTCCAACTTTTATTCAAGAAAACTCTATATATTTCCGTAAACAGAGAATGAACATGAAAAATAAGCGGGTAGAGTTATATCAGGATTAATATTTCTCCATTACCTTATATACGACACTTAAAGCAGTTAAATTACATAAATTTATATTTTATAATCAATTAATAGGTTTTTACTTCAAATAATAAAATAAAAAAAGTTTACTTGTTAGATACACGATTTCATTAAATATGTTGCAGTGTATCATAAGACCTCTTCGATAAGTAGCCTTGAAAGAGCGAAACAGATACTAATGTTTTTCGGCCAAATGCGAATGGAGATGCCCGTTTAGCATGGGATCAACTCCAGATTTTGCGAAAAGAGTATGTATCACAGGAAGATGTCAGACGCTTTTCTCAGGACTAAAAATTAATGGATTAGTAGCTCGCGAACCAGACCTGTAAATAAATGGGCATGGTACGTATGTAGGCAAAAGGAAGAGTCGTCTGCAGTCCATGATTTATCTGACAGATAGAAAAAAAGAACGACATTCCAGAAGATAAAATACATATTTTTTAATTATTATCAGTAGCATCTTTGGCACAGGTCCTTTTATCTTGAAGGATATAATGTCAATGCATTTGGTTTTGGTGGATCATATTTAATGGACTATGCTGGGTTTGTTGCCAGAGTTTGTAGAAAATAATCTACGATGAGAGAATAAAAGATTTATTGACTAGGGAAAGTGAGCTTGAAATTACACGACAAACAAAGCTCCTTGCCTTCCTCCGATACAATTTATCCGGAGCAAAATAACGATATAAATATGCTGCCTTGAAATTGATACCCAGTGAAAGGCGGTTACAGAATCTAAATCTCCAAGGCGGTCGGAAATTAAATAATAATATGTGCTCGGAAGCAAACAATATTTTAAATGCACAGAACAAGTTCGGAGGAGCATAGTTTCGTGATAAAAAAATTATATTTTGCTAGCTAGTTGTAGACATGCTTGATATTTGCAGCATGAATTTCTTTGGGTCTTTGAACCCACACATCTAACAGCCAGCTGGTGCTCATGTATGCGCGTTTGTAGCTGTTTGCCGGTTTCTCCGATATACGTTTGCAACCCTAGACTGCCTTCAAGTTGCTAGAGAACGCCTGACTTCTCCTGCTTAGGGATGGATCTTTTAGTCGCATTACAAATTGTCATATTGTGGAGGTAATCTTAAGGGTAATCCATATTCTTAGAGGCTCGAGTTCTCGCGCCACGATTTTGGAGAGCTCTTTTTATATATGGGATGCAACGCCATGACTTTAGTGAACAAGGCTCCTTTCCCTGCCGATTTGGTGGCATTTATTTCCATTCAATGAACGCTTGTTGATAGCCGTTAGCTCTGAAAGTTGTCAAATAAGCTTCATATCGTCCTGTTTGTCGGCTGCCATACTGCAGTGGGGATTTTCGTCGGCAAAACGTGCTTATACACTTTTCCTCATGTTGCAGCGAGTCCTTGCTATTATAAAGCACTAATTGCGACGTAGTTTGTAGTTAACTTTAGGCAAAAGTCACCATTTTGTCGCCCGTTTGGAAACTGACGAGACCTTCCAAGAACGGAAGTCATTCTCGACTTATTCTTCCATCGTGAACTGTAGATCGGGAGATATACCATTCAATAGCTCTTTTTAGTAATTGTATCTACTCAGGCTGAAGACAGTAAAATTGTTGTCCACGTTGCATGCTCATTTTTTGGGTTCGTACCCTTCGAAAAGTGTGTTTAGATTCAGGACCTAAGTGGAATGCGTATAATTCGCTCATATTTTGTGTTTTCGAAAACGAAGGTCTCGAGGCGATGCTCCAGGCGTTCTTTGAGACTCTGGGCAATAGGCTGACATTTTCTACCGTTATTCGGACGCAGAGGGTCCTGTATGTTATGGTCGTGAAGATTGAGATAACATCAAATGAGAAAATTATGATATTTGTGTTACCGGGAGTTAACATGGTAACCTGGTCCTGTTCACAGTAATGTCTCAGACAGCACACGGGTATGTTTTAGATATTTAAGAATATCCTAAAGCCAGCTAATATTTGATCAGCTTTCTTTACTGAGGTTGAATCAAATGTTACCTATGGAGTGGATAGCAGCTACAACTTGTGGTGGACGGCCACAATTCCTGTTATCCCTTCGTTCTCCAAGGCTTGCTGCACCAAAGTCCAGCATCTTCACAAAAAAACCGTCCCAATGCTTTCACTTACTGGCGCCCCCACCCCGCGAGGCTTTACCTTGCAGCTACGCTAGCATCTCCTGTCTTTTGGCGTTCAGGGACCCCCCAACCATTATTCTGTCACATACGCACATGCGCACACGCCTGCGTATGCACGTGCGTCCAACTAAGCACACCTGCGTAAGGGCCACTTGAATAAGCCACTTCGCCGCAGGTGGAACGAAGACTCCTACAAGCGATATGTCCTCGGGAAAATTGCAACAAACCAATGGCAAACCAATTCAACCTGCTTTGCAATCCTGCTTAAGCTGCTGCCACCACTGTCTCATGCTCCCTGGTTGGACGAAGTCAACACTAGCCCTGGCTTCCCCAGTGACTGCTGCCGCCTGGGACAGCAATATGGGGTTAGGTACATATTAAACCACTCACTTAGTGATCCCTGCATTTTAACATCCAACGTGGGATGATTGATAGTAGTGGTCTAGACACAATCATTACTTAAATAGCCATCAATTGACTCCGTACTTGCTTGTTTCGAGAAAAATATTAATGAATTGGATAGAAAATACAATTTTAATGTGCTAGGTAGACAA
>JAYGXS010000522.1:0-24686 GCA_036362985.1 Ligula intestinalis
GTACCTTGGCAAATAACGATAACAACTAATATGAATAACAATAACCAGTAGAACATACTTCGGCAACGAACAATAACAATTAATAATGGAGCAGTTTTGAGTTGGCGCACGTTCATGCGTAAATGCAACAGTTTAAGTGGGAAAAGGAGGGAAGGGTCTGGGAAGAACTGTTAACCAATTGAGAACGGAAAGGTAACACGACGATGGGAAATGGCAAACGCGAATTCCGAATGAGCGGGTCTCGGATTTACCAGAGATTGCGACGGCTCTGTCCCTTTCTGTCCTGTTGTTCGTGGGCGGCCAGAAGACATGAGCGTGGGGTTGTTACAAGCAAGTTCAGAACGTTTACATTGCACGGCTTCCTGGAGCACGTTGACTGTCGTCGATGATGAAAACGCCGACTTGGCACCGGCCTTCTTTCGCTGAAAAGAAAAAAAAACAGTCTGTCGAATCTCAACCTCTTCCCTTTGCGCTACAGGCAGCTTCGGGGGGACCTGATACTAGCATTCCACGTATTACGTCTTCAAGACTGCTGTCTTATATCAGGGGATTTTTTCGAATTAGCAACGACCACGAATCTGAGGGGTCATCCTCTCAAATTAAAGGTGACAGGGGCCAGGCTGGACGCTCGGAAACACTTCTTTTCAAAAAGGGTGGTCGGAGCGTGGAATGCGCTTCCCCAGGACGTTGTTATGTCGGAATCGCTAGAGGGTTCTAAGGGAAACTTGGACGATATAGCAGTGCACGATGGATCGGAACTGACAATTTGCAATAACAATAATACTACTTCCAATTTCAGTAGTATCAGTTTTTATATCCATTCACGTTTGCTATTTATAACGCCCTCCCACGCATAGCCTCATGCGGAGGTCTCCGCAGTCTACCCTACTTGGCTATCTGCGTACCGTGATTACCCGCTGGCGATCTTATCAGCCAGACCTGCCGGTCTAAACAGTCACCCTTGGTTCGATCCAAAGCGGACTGTCGACGATCTGGACGGATGCCTCTGTTTTTCCAGTTCCATTGGCGGACTCTGCAATCAGCAAGGAAGAATCAGGACGTGGCTTCCACACGGTGATGATCCTGGGAACCTTTGCAATGCCCCCCCCCCGCAGTGGGAACCCCCTTTTTTCTCCTAAATCCCACGCATACCCCCACAAGGGCGACAGTTTTTCTCCTAAAAATCCCTGAGGAGTTTTTTCACTGTCTGCTCCTATTTTCATCCTATGACTCAGGACAACTGGCCTCGCCAACAGTCTAAGCAACAAATTTTTTGCTACCAATGCACATATGTACAAATAGGGCACTCAAAGGAATTTTTCTTACATACCCTCAATATACTGATACTGATACTGAAAGTCAAGTTTGTTAAGGGAAATATAGGCAAACGCCTTTGAACTCCCTATTGGTATACAGTAGTTAAGAAATGCATCGGCACAGCTGAACATTCCAAAGAAGGTCGTTTATACAATTGTAGGCGACTACTAACTTGTCGCAAGTAATAAAATCACATGTGGTGACGTCAGTTAACACAAGCCAGCAGGTGTTACGGAGCAAAAAGAGCAGAAAGTGAAAAAACTCCTAAGACATTGCTCAGAATTCAAAGATACAAGGTCATTTGTGAGCCATGTCTTAGGAGTTTTTTACCCGTCTGCTCTTTTGGCCCAGTTACACCTGCTGGCACATGTTAACTGACATTAGGAGAAGCAAGTAACGCCACCACTTTTATCGCCGCGAACGTTGCAGAAAACAAGTAAAGTAAACAGGGGATTTAAGAAAAAAAACATTGTATTGGAATTTTTGAATTGCTGTGTGACTAAGTGCCGATAATTGCAGACCAACAGAAGAAAAGTGAAACATTGTCTTCCCGGAAACAAGTTAAACAGCATAAGGACAACGGGGTTTGCAGAATTTAATTATGGTATAAAATTTGGTGGTCTTTACTTTAGCTGCAAACAGTCATTGCTTATTTATAGACTCAAAAACTGTCTAATTAATTATCGACCTAGAAAGCTGAAACTTGATAGGTAAATAGAGCAAGAGCTCAGCTTTTAAATCTCCTGAGAAATTAATTTCTGTTCGCGGAATACATCAGTATATTTAAGGTCTACAGGCGTAGACCGAAATTGTACGTATATATTTGTGCTGAAATCCGTCAACCACCGTGAAACATGCATCTGCTGCCCAAGAGACAGACTTTAGTAGTATATATTGATGCTGCAACTTACCATACTAACAGCCTAGGTACTAGTTAAAAGGCCCAAACACGTGTTTTGCCGATATTCTGCCGGTGCTTGACACATACTTCGCAGTGGTTGACAGGTTTCAACCCAAATATACACAAATAATTTTGGTCTGTGTCTATAGACGTTAAATATACGGATGTATACCGCGAACAGAACAGTTATTTCTCCGGATATTAAAAAGCTGAGCTTTCAAAGCCGGTAAATCAACCAGAATGCAGACAGGAAAAGTTGGGGGACCCACTGATGAGCCGGACCCCCTGGCAGCTGTGTCACGCAGCGGCAGAATACCAGCGAAACACGTGTCTGGGCCTTCAAGCTAGCACCTAGGCTGTTAGTATGGTAAGTTACAACATCAACATATAACAGGAGCTGCTGGTCATAGGTGCAGGTACGCATGGTGAAAGGGAAGAGGAGAAAGGAGAGAAGTGCGATGCAATTATCAGAGCAAGGCAGTTCAGGTTACAGTGAAAGCCCTTATGCAGTTGAATAAGAGGTCTGGAACTTGTATGATTTCATTAAATTGTGCAAACCGCGTTGTCTTTGCGTTGTTCAAAACACGAGGCAGCCTGGGGTACCTATTCCTGGCACATTAGCCACCACGGGTCCGCAATATATAACCCCTCAGGCGACACTCATTGGCAGCTGGACTCGAGTATGAGTCCCAAGGCATAACAGGGCAACTATGTCCCGAAACAGATCGGTAAACACTCATCAACTAATGAATAATTGCTTTAATTTTAACGATCAATGCATAATGAGATTCTGGATCACCGGCTAAGACTCACGTTTTTGTCGCAAAAGTATGCAGATGACCCATTCGTTACAAGTGCCTGCACCATAGAAACCACATCATTGGGTGACATACATGGCTAGCAACACAAACATGTGTGTACACACAGCGCAGATAGTGATGCGTCTGTATGTGAGCATAATCCAATTGTCTCTCGTTTTTGCACATACTCATTAGCGTGACGTTGGCTCAACTAGGACAGCACAGAATTGGTCGTCATGGTCAACACTAAAACGGGCTTTGCGTCCTGAAGGAACATATACGTTCGCCCCCTAGCCATCCGGACCCATGCCAACGCATCCAAAACCATTTAAGGACTAACCGACGACGTCTAATAAGTCAGAAAATTTCATACCAGTCTCCTTAGCCTTTGTTGGCACGTTCCAACCTGCTGGAACTAGATTGACCTCCAAAAATGCGACATGACGAAGGTGCCCCGCAATCCGATGGGCGAGTACCCATTGGCCTTGGCCATTTCTAGTTCATGAGCTGTCCTCCGTCGGCCATACCCAACCGCCGGTGCTGCTTCCCTTGACGCTCGAACTTACGATTTGTCAATTAGACGTCCCACGTCCTAAACATCGGGCCACAGGCTCGCTGTCCTCTGAGTTGCAATCGGTGAGCGTCCCTCTACCATGCAGTATAACATTAAAGACAATAACGAAGGAAACTGAAGTTACCATTTCTGGCTCGTTAGCCGTCATCAGCCAGCCAGCCGGCCATACCCAACCTCAAGCGGCACATCACCTGAGACTCTACAACTCGAGCTCTCCAACGTTCTTAATCGAGTCTTGCCGGTTAAGATTGGGAATTTCGACACTCCTTGACGAAAGCTCACGGATCATTAAAAGAAGTCACTCGTCCCGTTCCGCCATGGGGGCACTATCAAGCCGCGTCGGCAGCCACACAGTTGCTAGTAGTGTAAGCTTTTGCACCGACAAACCTAATCTCACAAAATAGCTATGATCGATGAAGCATTTTTAACATTGGTAATATTCCCAATCAAAACTGGCAAGGCAAAATCCGTGGCGCAGTGGTGAGAGCGTTGGACTTCTAGCCAACAATTCGCGGGTCCGAGAGCCGGGTAGTACACCATTTGGGGTTAGGTAGTACTGACAAATGACGCCTAATGAGCCAGAAATAACCAGTCCTCTCCACTTTTCGCTTTGCCAGTGGTGCTATTCTGCATGGTAGAGAGACGCTCACCGAGAAAAACAAGTCTACAACTCGGTTTTTTGGAGGTTGGACGTTTAACCCACCGTTCGTAGATTCAAGCCTCAGAGGAATCATCACTGGTGTGTGTTTCGTAGACTATAGTTGGATCAGGAATCTCCCCCCCCCGGAGTCAAAACTGGGAGTAGTTGGGAGACGGGGAAAAGCCAAGAACTCGACCGGCTTGAGCCAAGGGTCCGCGGGAGTAAGGTGGGCCCCTGGCCGGGAACTGCATGCGAACAGACGCTGACAGTCCTGCGGAGAAACGCCGCAGTCGGAACAGCGGTCGGGTGTGGAGGAGTCAAGCCGATGTTGATACTGTCAGAGGACCATTGAGTAGCCACTGCGCATTTGGGCTAGAGTACATCGAGTGACCCTCGGTAGGCGTTGTTCTGAGGCTGCAATCGGAGGTGGGTAGACACCCAAAAGGACCGGGGACGGTAACCGCGTTTCTCCTCGACAAAGACTCTCGGGTGGAGATGCTAGAAGCCTGTCTTGGTGACAAAGCTATCAACGGGCAGATCCAAGAGAGACGAGGCAATAGCTTCCTTGTGGAGAGCTCGAAAAGCCAGCTGGGCGTTGCGGCTGGGCTCAGGAGCGTTGCAACGGTGATGATTGGGATGTCCGGGTTGCGAACAAGTCCACCAGAACTACTGGCTTAGGAGTGTGTTGTGATGGGCGACTGGCAAGACAGAAGCCTCTGCATTAAGATGATCTATAGACGAAATTTTATAGCAACCCGTGATCGTGCGGAGGGCAGCGTTCTGTGCTGACTGGAGGCGGCGCAGACTGGAAGAGCTCATCGTAGGAGACCAGATTGGTGCCGCATAAGTGAGGTACGCATGGCCAGCGCCTTAAATGTTATCGTCAAAGTCTCCTTTGCGCCTGCTAGAGCCTTGAAGACCTCAATGCAGCAGCTCACTTTGCCTGCGCCCTCCCTGGCGTGGTCTGCGAACGCGAAAAGCGGATCGAAACGCACGCCAAGGAGCTTGAGCTTGCGAACGAGCGGTAAGGATACACCGTTGACGGTGATGACTAACTGACGATTTAACTCCTTCGGATCCAGCATGAAAACAGTTACGGTGGTCGGGTATGGCTGGTTGGTGACTGCGATTAATCCAGAAATTGCCATTCCAGTCTCCCTTGTTTTCGATGCTATTCTTTTGCTGCCGCTATACGTCTGCCTGCGGTGACTCCAGGGTGATCCTTAGGGCACGAGAGAAGAAGCGCATCTCGTAACCCGCTCGGCGACGAGATCACCGACCTCGTAGGACATTGAGCTACAAAATCCGCTTAGAACAAAGATTCCTAGTTCAAAGCCCAAATTAAACAAAGCTGGCGTTAGGTATTGTTTGCTGATGAGAGCTAATAAGTCAGAAATGGAGGAGAAGAAGAAGACTCGATCGCTGGGACAATATGTTTATTCGCCTGACGTTTCGATATCCGTCGCGGATTCGTCATCAGAGACATGAGTACATGCTACTCAAGTCAGAAATTGTCATCCCAGTTTCCGCTGTCATATCTGCATAGTACTGAATGTAGAGTAAATAACCGTCTCGTTCTATCTTTGGGCCGATTCCAGAGTCATCGAAGGCAAACTATGGTTTATAACACACGAAAATACCCACAAAATGAGAACTGAAGAGTTTCTGCTCGTTTTCTCAAACAAAACTTTCAGTTTCTCCGAAAAAATTCACTGCAACTTTAAATGGTTGTAAAATGTTAACAGTGAACGTTTGGTTCTTGAAGAAATTTCGTACTTTAGTCACTTGGTGAAACGTATTCTCAGATCCGTGTGTAGCTCAGAATTCCTGATTCTCTTCGCAAAGTAAAGCGACTGTGCACAACACACGTGATAACTTGTGAGAAACCTGCGTGGTGCAACTTAACCATTGGTGTGTTACAACCGTTAGGGGAGAGTGAACTTGAGCGATTGGAAAGCCCTCATATGACAAGTGATATTACGCTGAATTTGAAAGATAATTTAGAATTAAAGATATTGAGATATTCGGGATTAGACTTGGTGTCTCGGCATTGTCTTACCGTCGAAACAATTTGGATGAGGAGCGATATGGAGCAGTAGATGCACTGTAATTCTATCTCATTACAAGCCAGTTTCCGCTTCCGTGAGTCCACCCGGGACGTCCACGTTTGCGACGTTCAGCTATTGTCTCGCGATAATTTAATGTAAGTTTTCTTAACTAATTACGCGTAGGACTGAAATCAGACCTAATTGGACACCAAATGACATTATTTGCTAACACTTGCAGATAGGCAGTACCCCGGATAAGCACAATTTCTATGTAAAAAGGTCAAAAACAAGCAGCAGGACACAATAAAACTTCTCTAACAGCATTTCTATTTATCATTTACTGAAAGCACTCAACTTTTCCAAGAATTACTAATGCAGAGTTTTTCAGTCTTATCCTAAGTTTCAACTACATATTTGGTTTTCCAAAGATTCAGGTTTACCGTTAATAAAAGGCACTCAATGAAGACAATGGAATCTGATTGAACAAAGTTACCCTAAAACCCAACTGCTGGGCGTCCTTCGTTTGCAAGTCTGGCTGTCGTTGTGCTGGCTGCGAAGAATTCCCTCCTTCACGGTTCCTGCCCAAACACAACCCCGTCTGCATAATGTCAAACATCTTCTGAAGATTGTTCTCGCCTATGCGAAGTTCTCGACGAAGCAGTTGCAACGCTTCGGACTACAGGACAGAAGGGAACACGGCAAAAATACTAGACGTCAAGGAACGTATTTTTCCTAGTAGTAGTGGTGGTTTCCGCTACATGAACTTTCATCAAAGCCATTCAACACGTGGCAAACCTCACACATCCTCTGGGCTGTGGGGATGGTTCTAGTAATTCGTGATCCGGCAAAAGTAGTTTATAAAGTGCACCTCATATATCCTTTTTTCCATCATTTGTCCTATGGAAACGGTGGTTATATGGTTTTTGGGAGTGGGGAAATAAGATAGGCAGAGAAGAGAATTTTTAGAAGTAAGTGTTTAGTGCAAAAATGTAGTCGAATTTGTTTTGCGCGGCCAATGTGAGTAATTTGTCCCGCATGTAAAGTGAAGAGGTGCGCGGCACCTTGTATTTTGGACTTTACTTATTTCACTCCAGAACAGTAAGCTGGACCTTAGTTAAGTTAACGAAGACGACCTCCCAAACACCTTTTCTTTTTTTCGGAATTTCAAGAAACTGGCGATTTGATAATCAGGTTTTTCTACAATACGTTAAACGATAATACAGGTTTGGAAAATCTACAGATATAAATAAACAACATTTCTAAATACAATAAAATAAAATGCATATAGCAGTTATTAAAGTATATTTTACTGTGTATCCTAATGCCCCACCCATGGAATCCTATAACCACCGTTTTTGTAGGACAAATGATGGGACTAGGGATTAATGAGGTGCATTACATAAACTACTGTTGCCAGTAATTCAAACTCTACTCTCGAATGCAGTTTGAATCACGTGGAAAAATTGTCAAAAATGGCTTTTTAACTTTTTAAAAACTAACTAAGTAAGTAAAAGCGATCTTTCAGCTAGTATATAATAGGGGTGCGCATTGTAATAGTCAGTGTTACGAACTCTCACACGGCTTGGGAGTTTTAATAGTCACTTGACTGCATAAACGGAGATAGTGTTTCAACAAGGCCTATGCCTGATCAGACGAACGTCTGCCTGCAGGGTTGCTGATTGTGCAAACTCACATTCAGGCATGAATTTGGGCACTTAAGTTCACAACCGTCAGCGCACGATAACTTGATTCAGCGATATGGACTTTGCTCAATAAGCAGCTGGCCGCGCGCTCAAATCTATGGTCCGGTAGGTGTGGGCTTTGCCAGCTGATGATGGCAAACAAAGTGTAAACGAGCTTTCAAATTTCATGTTACCATCGTTTTGACAGAATGCGATTTAATAAGCTGGTCCCTAATAGTACATACATAGATGAAATACAATAACACCCGTTAAGTCCTTCCAAACACACAGGCGTGGCTTGCGCGTAAAGTTCATATAGGTTTATTCAGTTTAGTTAGTTAGTTTAGTCTACGAAAGTTATTTAAGTTTATTTAACTAAGGTTAGCGGCATCGTACTAAAAAAATAAACTTAAGTTTCTAGTCAATTTATAAGCTAACTAATAAACTAAAAACCAAACCTTAACTAATAAAACTAAAGGTAACCACAGACTAAGAGACTGGGGGTATTTAAAATGGGTGACTACACTCGTGGGAGCCTGGCTCGCTGACCCACGCTAAAAAAGCCGCGCAGGTTTAATGTCTACGTGCGCCAGCTCAACGCCTACGCACAGTGTCTGCCAACAGCCACGAGAGGCTCCGAGATGTCCTACTTATCCTATACTCCCACACTTGTCGCGGCTCAGTCCGCATGTTAGCTCCAGCCAATAGATGCGCGCATGTCCGCCTGGCTGAGTGCACGGCCCAGCCGTCTCGGCTCCACAGCACCGAACACACCATTTGGCATACTGACTCGGCGTGCATAACTCCGCCTGTGTACTCTATCTTCCGGCAGTAAACTTCTGTCAACCTACACCGTCTCGCTTGACTTGTGATTTGGGGGAACCTTCTGTTAGTCGACATCACAACCGGCGACAACCAAACTGGTACCGATAAATGTTTGCCTAACATAGCTGTTGGAAAAAGGGCAGATTTTCGATGTGAAAAATAAGGTGAACAGGAGTGGGAAGAGAAAAAAGGATAAGAAGAAGAAGAAAAGAAGAAGAAGAATAAAAAGAAGAAGAAGAAGGAAGTAACAAGAAAAAGAAGAAGCACAAGAATAGACAGGAGGTGGAAGGGAGAGAAGGAAGAAAAGCAAGAGGCGGACGAGGAAGAAAAAGGATGAATAATAGGAAGAGGAACACCAATGGGACGATGATGGGATAGGGATCAAGGACCACATGAATGATAGGAGACAGAAAACTAACCGCCGGTAGTGGGGAAGATTTCGGACGACCTGTCATCTGTGAGCAGAACTCACCACCCGTAAGCCTTGCCAGCTGCTCCAAAAATGCATTTGCTTTGGCATCAGTGGAGTTCAGGCAGATGGTGTGTACGCGGACACTACGGTATCCGCGCACACGTGCAAATACCAACTCCGGTGGTTGGTCTGGACGACCGTCACTGAAGAGGTAGATACATCGGGTGGCCGAGTCCGCCAACGCGTATTCGAGGGCTTGCAGAACGTTTGTGGAGCCCTGGCATTTCAGATTATCGATCCAACGACAAGCAGACTGCAAGAATGTTTTAGAATAATGTGGTTATTCCAAACACGAAAGCTATTGTTTTTATCTAGCGTATGCGCTCAGCAGGCTTACCACGTGGTTTTCTTCGGTTATCAACTCAATCTGTTCGTGCCATGGTTGCGTCGTTGAACCGAAGCTGACCAAGTTGGCATGTAACCCCCGATGAAATAATTCGTCTAGAATATCGATAAATGTTTTCCGCAGTCGCCCGATTTGCGGTTCCATGGAGGCACTTGTGTCAATCAAAATGTAGGCCTAAAAGTAAAAAAATGTAGGTCAACTGTGGCGGAGTCCCTTAACGTCACGGCATTATTTTCAATAAGTCAGACTGCGAAAACATTTTTCCGCAGGCTATGGATTGGACTCAATCCGACCAGAATACTTTGGTGACGCTGGCGAACTACAATCGATTTCTCCAGTCTCGAAGGCTTTTATTTGCTCGCAAATTGAAGTATACGAAACATTGTGGTGATTTTGTCCACAATCTTTGGTAAGTAAGCAGAAATAGCACTGTAAAATCAGACATCTTTTTCTCGAATAAATGAAAAGATTCACCTTCCAGGTATCTGCATGGATAAGAAAGAAGACGTGTCGAGCACCGGATTAATTGATTTATTGTCCTGAGCCTTCAAACTCCTACAGGAGTCCATCTTCAGATGTGAGAAGTAACAAACCAAAGGAGGGTAATTATAGTGGTCAAAGACCAAGCAACTGTCAGAAATCATCAGGTTGTCAAGGCGTAAGAAACAACAATCAAAAAGGATGGGGGAGGAGGGCAATTAGCTGTCTCTGGAGTCGGGGTCAATTATAGCGGTTAACGCTGATAAGCTGTCAGTGAAGCAGGGGGTCATGAACAGCAATTAGTGTGGTGCCTTGTCATCCTGTAGAGGGTCTTGGTAATCCTGCCTCCTCTTTCGGCTGGTTCGTTCTGGGTTCCCCTTCGCTTGCCATTCTCACGTTTGGTTTGGCTTTGTTTTGTCTTTTTGCACATAAGGGCACAAGACTTTGTAGGCTGCGGGCAGATCTAGATGCCTATCGAGAGAGTTGGCATCTGAGTACCATGCCTCAAGCGTCAGCCTTTCGGCTTTTGAGGTTCCTCGGCCTACGACGGTCGCTTTCTGAAGATCGAAGTCATGGCCAGTCTCTGCGACGTGTGCTGCAAGTTGGGGGTTTGGGTCTAGTCTCCGAGCCGCTAGTTTGTGCTCTTGAAGGTGGTTCTGCAATTCGTGGTCTATTTCTACAACGAATTTGCAGTTTCCATCGTTGCAAAGTCTCTTGTAGACAAGTGCTGAGGTTTCTGTAGGAGACAGTCTGTCTTTAGTTCGCACCACCCGGCAGAGTGCTGTAGCCTGCGGTCGATGGGCTAGCCTACGCCAGCAGGTTTCAACAGTCGTGAGACTACTTAGGAGATCCCTTTTATGTAGGGATTGGCCTTCCAGACTTTGAGTTGTTGTTGCACTGGCCATCGTCTGTTCACTTGGTGCATGCTTTGTTTTATAAATGACTTTGGGTAGCAATTAGCTCGGAAGAGTTCCTGAAGTTATTGTTGCTCAGCTGTTCTGGCGACTGGTGTGCTGCAATGTGTTTCACCTATTCGAAAAAGAGCACGAAGGTGGCTGCATTTGTTACAGATGGGATGATTTCGGTTGAAATGTAGCACTTAAGTCATGTTGGTGGCCTTTCTGAATAGTGTGGTTCGCAATATTCCAATTAAACACCGGCGCACAAGGATATCGAGGAAGGGTAGTTGGTTGTTTCTTTTCGCTACCGTCATGAATTGGACATTTGGATAACACGAGTTCAGTAAATCTTTGAGGTGCCCGACGTCAGATATTTTGATAATGACGAAAGTTTCATTGACATAACCAGCCTAAAACTTCGGTTGATAATTGGTGAAGCCCAAGTGTCCTATCCGTAGGAGGACCACTTCAGCAATCAGGCCTGATAGGGGGGAACCCATGGGAGTGCCTTTTATTTGCTCGTACATTTGCCCACCAACTGTGAAGTAGGTTTTAAGGCAATGTCGTAGAAGTTCGAGCGAATGGTCACACTTCAGAGGTTTGTCGCTTTCGTCGTAGCGTTCATTCAGAAGTTGTCCGATAACATCAATTGCTAGTTGTTGTGGGATAGAAGTGAAGAGTGAAACCACGTCGAAGGATACCATGGATTCATCGGGCTCCAACTTCAGATCTTTTATCCGTTCAAGGAAAAGTTTAGCAGAAGCTACGGTTGTTGCTGAACCTACTGCCAAGAACTTCAGATGAGTAAACATCCACTTTGCCAGACCGTATGTAGGGGTACCACGAAGGGAGACGATTGGCCTAAGTGGTATGTTTTCTTTGTGGACTTTCGGTAGGCCATAAAATCTTGCTGGGGCCGTGTCGGTTGGTTTCATGGAAAACCAATCGGTGGGGGTGATTGCACCGTTTGCCTTGAGTTTCGCCAGGCTCTTGCTCATCTGAGTAAGTAAATGTTTCATTTCGCTGGCTAAACATGTCCTGTACGACTTTTGGTCGTCAAGTAGGCTCTGAACTTTCGCTTGGTTCTCAGACTTGTTGAGCACTACTGTAGAACGACCTTTGTCAGCCGGCAGAATGACTATTTCTTCATCGGCCTTTAGACTTTTAAATGCTCTCTGTTTTTCTCGGCAAAGAGTTTCACACCTTTTGCGTTGCATAAGCAGCGATGATGTTTTATGGCGGATTAACTCTTTTGTGTCTTCTGAGGCCTTTGATGATTGAAGATCTGATTCAAGGGCGGCGATGAATTCAGCTGGTAAAGCGTCTTTTGTGTTAAAAGTTGCTCTACGCTGTAGGACTGAAAGTTGTGTGGCGGTGAGGGGTTTGGACGAAAGGTTGTGGACCAGGTCTGAGTTCTTATTGTCAGTTGGTTTCAACCTATTAAATTTTCGCTCCAAAACCTCCCTTTTCTGGGCCTGCCTGTGACGTGCCAAAGCTGAGATTGTCTTTCCCAGATTATTAGCGATAAAATCTCCGAAGATTCGGAAACACTCTCTTCTACCCTCCTCAATCTTGGCCTTGTATTTTTGAAGTCGTCGGTGGCAGTCGTCGATAAGAACACTCGTCATCTGCTTGGCAATTCGTCTTGCGACTTCTCTGCCCTTAGCCATATTAACGGGAGCCTTATATCTGAGGCATTTTGGTGTCAGTTCTTCTTTGAGGCACTTATGAAGGAATCGGAGTTGTTCATACGTTGCTGCTTCTCGGGTGGAGAATACCTCCCAGCTGCGAGCTGTGCGAAACGTATCGCGCCCGGATTGTTCCCGAATGAATGAAAAGGTTCGCCCTCCAGGTATGGATAAGGAAGAAGACTTGTCGAGCACCGGATCAATTTGTTTAGTGTCCTGAGCTTTCGAACTCTATCAGGAGTTCATCTTCAGAGATAAGAAGCAGCAACCAAAGAGAGGGTAATTATAGTGGTCAAAGGCCAATCAACTGTTAGTGGTTGTCAAGGGAAGAGACACATAAACCAGAAGGATGGAGGTCGGGGGGGGGGGAGGGGGAGCAATTACAGTGGTAAACGCTAATTAATTGTCATTGAAGACGGCTGTCGTTCGGGGTCATGAGCAGTAATAAGTGTAACGCCTTGTCCCCAGGAAAGAGGGTCCCGGTGATCCTGCCTCCTCTTCTGGCCGGTTCTTAGCGGGTTCCTGTTCGTTTTCAATTCTGACGTTAGGCACGGCCTTGTTTCGTCCTTCGCTTACATAATGGCGCAAAACTTTGTAGGCCGTGGGGAGGTCTAGATGCCTGTTGACGGAGTTGGCATCTGAGTACCATGCTTCAAGTGTCAGCCTTTCGGCTGTTGAGTTTCCTCGGCCAATGATAGTTGCTCCTGGCATGTCAAAGTTGTGGCCAAGTTCTCCAATGTGTGCTGCAGGCTGCTCTCAGTCTACAAGCTGCTTGCGTTCAGTTTAAGGACTAGCATTTGGTCCTAATAAAAAAGTGTTTTTGATTTGGAGCATTTCATACACGCCATGGGAGGCAGTCATTAACCAACAGATACAATGCGAACTCAATGAACATTGTACGGTTTTAATACATGCATAATAAAGAAACCTAGTCAAAATGGCGAGAATACTTCTTCGGTTAAGATATGATTGGCTATCAAACGAGTGGATCAAACAATATTTAACTTAAGTTTTCCATGTAATATATTGAAAATGACAAGCGCAGCGAAAAAATAAATAAACAAACAGGCTGCTAAAGTACTCTTTATTTTATTGAGCGCGATTTTTGTAGTTGATCAAAAGGATATGTACTTTAAGGCAGGCATGCTGGTGAAGCTAAAAATTGTGGGATTTTACCACAGGATAATCAATAGTACAAACCAGTGGAGTGAGCTTTCCTAATAAACAATAAATTTCATTATTTCTGTAAACATTTTACAAAATTGGTTATTTGCTTCCGATACATTGAACGGGGATTTTTCCTGAGGATGCAGAAGAATAGTATTTACTAACAACGAACCTGATCCTGAAGTCTCACAGAAAAAGATCCCAGCGGATCCATTTCCAAGCGCCGAATTCGTCTCCTTATGCGTCCAAGGCAGATTTTCATTCGATTTTCATATCGTCGATAGTCAAGTGGAGACACCTGGGTGTGAAAAAGCCTGCCATCTCTCCACCAGATGTGCACAAAGTCTTGGCAGTAGACCGCGCTGACAAATTTGGGGCTAATGACCTTTGCAGAGGCAAAAAACAAAGATACACATAAGAATGTTGTTAGAAAACCTTCCATTGAAATCGAATGGTATATTTTTTTGTCAGTTGATTGTGTTGTATATCATAATTTCATGATTTCGCAGATTTAACCTGTGTTCCAACATGGGCGCCAATTAAAATAAGTAAATTTGAAGTCCGATACGAAAAATGAAATTGAGAGAGGGCAGTATTAACGTGGTTATTTCATTTTTGTATTCTAGGCGAATATTTGATTTTCAACTGACTCGCACTTACGAGCGGTCTAACAGCCATTTTGAAAATTGATATTCCTTAGCAAAATTTGACTGGAAGAAACCTGAACTATAATCAGTTGCTTAATGCAATTTTGTATTCTCGTGAATTTCAAGAAAGTACAAGACGAGTTACGCGAGGACTTGCGCTTCATATGAGGAGATAGTGGCAGCAAATTAGTTGTAACTTTAGAACTAGCGCAAGCAGTATATGCAGCACCAGCCTTGGTCTCCTTGAGTCTGTATTGACACGTACTGAAGGTAAGTGAGGGTTGGTAGTGCGGTCGTACTAGCGAAAAAGGCTACTGTCACATAAGACTAAGTTAGACTGTGTTCTGGCCTGCATTGGAGAAAGCGGGCTACACCTGATCCTGTTCGGTCATCTCGACTCTGACTTGTCACCGGTTCAAACTGGTTGAGAGTTCAGTATTCGGTAGACGGCTGCGTGCATATTTTCACTTATATCTAATCCCTGGCTAAAAAACCCCTCTATGCTTGAGCACATGATGGGCTTAATCGAAATCATCATTATATCATAATTTAATGGGTTGACAGATTTAACCTGATGCCAATGCAAGCGAACATGCGACTCCTAGGACATAATTGGGAGGAAATAAATTTTATCACAGGGCAATAATTTTATTCCCTGACGTTTCGATATCCGTTGCGGATTTATCATCAGAGACAGTAGCAGAAAGCGGTATTTCGTACACATAGAGTATTTATAGGATACAATTAGGCAGCTACTGTATACTTATGGCGATTAACGGCTCCCCTATCGAGGATATTTGCCCGCTCGTGCGCTAATAACTTGATGGCTGGCGTGTGGATGCTACCCTGCCGAAACTTAAGCACACGCGCTGGTTTGGGCACGATGATTGCTCGGCCACCTGGTTCCTTTGCGCTGGCGTTGCGGCTCATTCGACAAGCCTAAGCCACACAGTAAAATGTGATGGGGTCGAAATTCTCGCCCGAGTAGGCAATCATAAAATTCGCGAGCTACTTGAGATATGGTTCACGAGTACATAGTCTATAAGCAACTGCATCGACCTACCCACTCCATATTCGGTGCTGAGAATCAATTAGTCTAAAGCAAGTCGCCACTTGTGGAGAAAACACGCCAACGCGTTGCCGAACGCCAGCGCCAGGAGGCCAGATGAGCGAGCATCAGCAGGCACGCCAGCGATCAAGTGATTATCGCTCAAGTGGACAAGCGGGTAATTGTTAATTGTCATAAGTAAGCAAAACCATAATGCCTGCATCCTATAAATACTGCAACTCCTTGTGCATTAATTACCCGCCTCCGCTATTGCCTCTGATGATGGACATGTGACGGCTTTCAAAACGTCAGGTGAATAAAATTCTTGTCCCAGCAATCATATCTACAGTAGGTTGCATATCTGATGCAAGGTTGGAAATTAGAGGATTTAACGCACACTCATTGGGTTGAATTGGGTCGCAAAATGCTTTAAACTAGAATTAAATTACGGTCAGATCAGAATACTGGAAGAAAATAGCGGCGAAAATGGGTGAAATCCAGTGTTTGGTGATATCTCAAGAATTTCCTATGCTATTAAACGGTGCGGAAAAGAACTTCTTGTGTGTGCATGTTCCACTATAAAGGAACATTAATGAAGAGCAGACATTTTTGAATTATATCTGTTCACAAAACGGAAAATTTTGTTTTGCATCCATGAAATTGACATTAGTGTAATTAGGAGATAGCGCATTACTTTTGGGAATAGAAGAGCGAAATACGTTTTAAAATTTATATTGTACAAATCTGCCAAATTTAATGCCATAAAATTGAGTAATAAACTTTTGAAGTTGTTCTTTACATTACTCCATATTAAATTAATATTTTTATTTGAGGGGTTACAGGCAAGGAATGCGTTTGAAAACTTTATTAGTATATGGCAACAAAATTAATTGCACAATCGATATGAAGTTGGAGACACTTAACATAATAAACATTTGACAGAGTTGTCACGGGACATTGCTAAACAGTTTTTTTTTAAAATCGCCGTTGATAGTATTGCCATTCTACTTTGTATTTGTTATTGTAGAACTGAGTCAAAAAGTAACCAAATATGCTGCAAACTGTTCCGTTTTAGATAAAAGAAGTAGCTCTTTCATTTATAACAGAAGAGATATCCCCAATTGTAAGGAAAATCAATTCACTGGCCAAAATTTCACATTCTGACCTTGAATTTATCATCAAAAAAATTAAAACACGCAGACCTCAGACGCCAAAATATATAAGCAAAGCGTTTTTTCAAGAGTAAACTTTTTGTAGAATTTTTCTATAGCAATCTCGAGCATCTTTTTTTCACGACTTTTGTAGTAGACGTTCATTTTTCTCGGCAATGCGTTCACATAATTGGGCGGTTCTGAAACTATGACACACAAAGACACCTGCTTGAGAAAAATGTTTAAAAGCTAGTTATTTATGTAAAAGCTTTTAAGCTATACCTTATTTTGAAGGTTTTGATGAGCACAAAGAATATATTCATTATTTATGGTCAATTGACTAAAGTCAGTTAAAATTGTAATGTCTTTATTAGAATTTCATAGAAGATCTTAACCTCTTCGAAAAGAAATATCGAATTACAAAAAAAATGGCGGAAGGCAATTACTCGTAGTGTACAAAAAATGGTACGTTAACAATTGTTCCCGAAAATTCTAATTAAATTTTTAAGTCACTGACCGGCATGTCCTCAAGTGAGCTTAAGCAATATGTTACTCCTGTGATCTCCCAATGGGGTATATCAAGCGAAAACGTGGTTGCCTTAGTCCAACATAAGTCATGCAATGCATAAACGAAAGAAACAACTAGCAGTTCTCGTGAAAACGTGTTAGAATATATACTCGAAACTTAGGCTCTTCGGTAGCAGCCATGCACTATATTGCACGAAATATGGAAGCGTATTTATTCGAAAATTTGAAAAAACGATTATTTTTCAGCGTAATTTTACTGTTGCTGCTCTATTTACTCAGTGGTTTTGCATGAACGGGCTTACTCTACATGTAAAACTTAAGTTTACCTACTACGCCCGATTTCGACTTGTTTGGAGTTTTCCACTTTGTTAAAAAAGCTGGTGTTTCTATAAAATGTTATATTCCTTCATAAATCATAAAATTTCCCATTGTGAAGAACGATCATATCTTTATAGCTCTAAGACTTTGGGGGGCCACATCTTGGGCTGCGTTTGTGTAAGAGAAAGTCACTTGTAAAAATCGTAGGATTGAATGAGTTTGGCAACCTACTGTAATCCTTCTCAGATTGAACCGATTTTACAATATGGCCGCCAAGTAAAATAAGTGAGGTCCAAGCACGAAAAGGAGAATGAAATTAAGAGAGGAGAGTGAGAGTAGCAAAATGGTTACTTCATGTTTTTTTCTTCTGATTGAATATTTGTTTTTAAACTGACTCGGGAAACCAAAGAGTGTAACAGTTGACATTCAGTAGAAAATACCTACTGGCAGAAAATGGAAGTACAATTAGGTGCACTTTTGTACACTGGAGAAGTTCAGCTGAGTAGAATACAGTGCAAGTTAAGCGAGGACATCCTCGTCATAAAGCGTGGTAGAAGCAGTACCTACTGAGAAGCACTATTTGAGGTTGCCTTAACGAACCAGTAACTAAAGGGCGCAGCTTATAAAAAACCATGTAAAATTAAGCACACAGTACGACCGATCTTTCGTGCATTATCCCGAAATTTGCAAAGAAGTGAAACTTGCTCGCAAAGTAGGGTTGTAATACTACTGATTATCGGGCGGCCTAATCTTACGTGATTTTAGTCACGTCAGAAGTTCGGCTTCTTAAGGAGTTGCTCTAACAGGATGTTTCTTCTGTAAAAAATGGCAAGTTTTGTAGATTGCATTTAACTCCTTGAGATCCTCCGCACAAGAGCGACAGTTTTTTCTACTAAAAAAATACCCAAGGAGGTTTTATTCATTGCCTGCTCTTTTAAAATATGTTCCACACCATTGGCCCATGTCAATCGGCCTCGCCAACAAACTGAGATAGTATTTTTCTGATACCACAAAACGCATGTACAAATAGGGAACTGAGAGGTAACCCACGTACATCTCCCTCAAATATACTGATACTGACTACTTTAATAAGTTCCAATATATTTTATAGAAAGCATTCACAAAATTATTCTTTCTTATGCTCGCTTGGAAGCCAATTACACTTTCTTGAACTTATACGCTAAAAAGGAAGGGTGTATTTCGATTTTAAATTTTTTTCTGAATTACCGAATAGTTTTAAAACCTACTGAACATTAAAACGGATATTTCGGTTCCCAAACTGCTTGCTGTGTGCACGCTGTGTAAGGAAACTTACATCATTCCCTACGGTTTGAGGAAGAAGTCATATACGTTTCCTTTAAGTTAACAATAGATGTAAATCATTTTGTAGGTATTATAGGTAACATTTATAACTTGACGGATAGGTGTTTTATGAGAGAACACTTCACAATCGTAATAAACCTCATAATTTCAATTTTTAACGATTAAATATACCATCACTTTAGGCATACATTTAAAGACGGCGTTTGTTGCTAACACGCAAGTAGAAAACGAATAATTTTGCGAAGGTTTTCCATAAAATTTGTTTAAACTTATAAAGGTAGTCAACATCAAATAGTTAAATGCATAGTACATAAGTTGGCATTTTTACCAAACATACATCTTCCAAATGGTAAGAAGGCAATTCCTTAAAATCCGGCCTCCTAATATGACTTCAATGATGTGAGCTTAGGCTGCACGACCATCAGTATTAAAACCCTACTTTATATCATTTTCCGATCGATTATCAATATTTTGCAAATGTCGGAATTTCTCATGAAAAAGCGGCCGTTGTGTAAACTTAGGGTTAAATGTGTGTCTCACTTACAGCACCACATTCGATGGGAAAACAGGTTGGTGCAGACGGCAACCGGACAAAACCATCACAGTGCTGGAAAGACAGGGCCGGTAAAACGTCCTCAACCGTCAGCTTCTGTGCTGCCACTCCAAAACGTGCAAGCCAGGATTCCGTTAACTTGCGTGAATGCCAACCAAAGGGCTCAGATGACGGTCTTTTCTGAGCTGAAGTATTTAAAGAAAATGAAGAAATAGTCAAAGCCGACAACTGCATACTTCTTAACGGGGCAAAAATGGGCAATCACTCACATCGTACTTCACCAACATGTGAATGCCTCGATTGAAGTGCAATGATGCTTTGTATGAGTGCAAGGGAGTTTCGTGCTTTCTCCATCTCCTCCACAATTAGACGGCTGTCATCGGAAACAATGTAGCCCAGACTGGCCGGCGAGGTTGGAGTCAACTGTCGCTCCGAGATTGATGGCTCCACATAGGCATGAAAACTAGACAAAATGGGAAAAAGGCCATATATTTTGCTGAAATAACGACGAAGAAAACAGCTTGTACCTAGACTGTCCATGTGCTGCATCAGTTACCTCTTATATAACCAAAGAAGACCTTCAGAAAACTCGCTTTAACCATTTTTCTGCATGAATTTGTGGAATAGTTGTTCTTTATAACTGGCATACTGAAGAAGGACAAATGGATCTATACCTAGGCAGTGGGTCGGCCCAAATGATAAAACTATTTGTGACCTCTAATTTAACTTTGCGAAAATTCCCATTGAAAATTTCAGAAGATAAATTGGCGAACATACGTTTGTATCATTCGAAATTATGCAGACCGGTCTTGCTGTAATAGAACCATATATACACTTCTCTGTTTTACAGTTTTTAATTATAGTTTGCTCGGTCAATAATAGGTGTGATGCTAACGTCGTATTAATGCATAATTCGTAGTATTTCCTGTTAAGATAATGATGTTTTAAAAGCTACAAAGGCATTGCGGACATAAAGCTACCAGTGTGTAACTGAATATTCCAATAAATCTCAGGCTTATTTATACAAATAGCGAATTATGGCTCAGAAGTTTCGACGTAAAGGCATTTATGGGTAGTCTTTAGAACCAATTAGTAAATACAGTTTTACCTTTGAAGATCCGTCGCAACTCTTGGCTTAATTTTCTGGCAAACGGGATAACCAGCCGATGGTGAAGGGTACAGGTCAAAGAGAAACCGAAAAAGGCAAGGGAGACAAGAATGGCCCTTTCTGGCACATAAAACGTCATCTGCAAACTATGCCCAATCCAGGAATGGCAAAAAACTGAATAAGAATCTATGACCTTTGGCCATTGTGAGTAACACTACCAGTGCACCACGGACACCTCGCTTCTTACGGTTTCGATCGGGAATATGATGATGCTCCGGCAGTCACCGGTCAAATAACTGTACGTGCTCACCCCTTTTTGCTTTGCGCTGAATCTAAGGCTCTCGCAGGTATTTGCATAGTGACTTATGATAGATTATTAAATGGAACCGAAAAAAGAATGGAGACTGGAATCGTCACCCTTGGGATAAGGTTAAACTGGCGGATGACAGCTAAAAAGACAGAAATGGCCATTCTGTTGTCCATTAGGTTATTCGACTTCATAATATATTAAAAGTTGCCATGCCATGTCTTGCAAGGGCTCTAGATTGAGCTTAAAAGCACAACGTGGCGCTTTGTTCCTTTACCTAATCGGTGAGCTTTCTACTCTCAATTTTAAAGATGTTCAAGCGTAATGTAAAACAATTCCTAATTTTCTTATCAAAATTTATGTTGCAGGAAATTTCGCCAATAACAAAGGCTAAAACGAAAAATGAGAACCATTTCTATAGACAACAGGAATGTGAAAAACACAGGACGTACACTATACTATGACATTATTCAGAATTTGTCATTGGATATACATATATTGACAATCATAGCTCAGCTAACTTTGGCGTGGAATACGGTATTTTGGCTCTTATTCACTAACGGTCATACGTCTATGCACCATAGTTTTAATATAATGCGCTAGAATGGGTATTTTAAATTGACCCTAAATAGTGACTCCTGTGTTCTTTTTCAATCTTCATCAAGTTCCTATGTCCATCAGTAAAGTGAACTTTCATCCGGTGGAACTCAACTTAAAAACATAATGAAATAGGTTTCCAAAAACAATGGACTCTATCCTTTTCCTTTTAAAATTAACAGTTTAAAATATTTGTAGTGGACTTACAGAATTAGCTCAGCTTTCGATTGTATCTTAATAATATCTAGACATAGACAAATCTTGCAAACTGCCTGTAGTTTCATGGTGACCTGCGACCTCTGCATCTTACATTGATAAGTGAAAAGGCAATAAAAGCTATTTTTGGTAATGAAAGGTGGAATGACTTCAAAAAATAGTCTAGTGTTTGCACTCTTAGGTGGGAATGACCTATTATGAGGACTTGAATAATACTTCATTGCTGGAATTTATTAGCTAAAATAACCTTAAAAGCTGCACTTGCAGTTGCAACTTTTTGAAGCATAAGACGTTAGCATAATTAAAAATTTTCGATTTTAATACATCAAAAACCTTATGACGCCGCACATACCGACTATTTATTTTCTGACGGCTGTTTTGGTACCTATCCAGGCAAGTGTTCTCAGCTACAGCGTACATAACGATGTGTACGGGAATGGTGGCTTGTACAATTTCGTTTAACCAGGGCTCTGGAAATGCGCCAACTGCTATGAAGTATACTGCATCGCACTAAAAGGATCAACATAAAGTAGTGAAATTCAAACTTTTCAAATGAGTAGCGAACACTTCTCAAAATAAAATTTAGAAGAAACAGGTGACCGGCTAGTAGGTGTTATTCCCGAAAATTTCACTTTAAATAAAAAAATTTGCATAATTTTGTCATACTTCTTGCCAGTCAGATGCAGCAATGACAGCGTCTGAGAGCGTTTGCTCGTTGTTTGTACACGGAGCCTCCAGTGGGATCAACCACTCAATAACAGAGTATTCTAACCCCTTATACGCCTTTAGCGGTTGCGAAGAAAACACTTTGACATGACCCTGAAAACTATTTGTCGGATGTTATGATAAATTCTTTTTTACCTGATTAGTTTAAATATTTTGTCGGTAGAGAGTTGAGAAGCAATAAATTGACGAAATCGGAGAAAAAATGTATGCATATTTTGAGCTCCAGCTGAAAAATACAGGACGATTCCAATACACTTTTCGGAAACTACTCCAAAATATAGCGCATCCTCAGACAATAACCAATAAAACCTGGCTTTGAGTAAGTCGTATATAAACTGCAATTGATTCTCATAGATAAGCAGCTTTTTGGGAGGGATAGAAACCTATACGATAAAAATTAATTTGTCAATTACACATATTTTCTCCAAAGAAGGAAATGTTGTGATCATTTTAAAAATATCCTGGCCATATTTTGAAGAAACGTACTTTCGAAGGACATTAATGTAGCCTTGCAAAGGTTTCGTTAGTTTTTGAGAATTACCCTTTTCCGTCTTAAATCCAATATGTCCAATTATCGACACTTCATCAAGCTTAAACTTATTTAGCCCAAAGTCTTTAAGCCATTTAACACTACAGAGTTGCAGCTTTGGAATTATATCGATATTTTTGCAGAGATAAATAGAACAACAACTGCTATTTAGCAGCTGACTTGACATATTTCTGCACAAAGTACAGTAATTTTCGGGCATTAAAGATGTTGGCGCTAAATTAGATCAACGAATGCACTAAAATCATCTACACAATGCGATACCCACTCCGTGATGATATGCAAAGCCACCAGATATTTAAAGGGTCGCGAACCCGACGTTGCCGTAACAACGTAGGTGGGTTCGTTTTCTGTTAATTGCTCATTGGCTTCTCAAATGTTGAGGTCGCCAGTCACAAAAAATGGAAAACCTAGACCTGGCGGAGTTCCACAGAAAATCTGCTGGAATTTTGACATCACATTGTCCTGCTTAGATGACTTCGCGTCTTTGACGTCTTACTTATTTCTTTCCACAACAGGTGTCAGGTCGAATTTTGATGGAAGCGATAGACCAGCTATTATAAGAATTCTTATTCTAAAATTGGATGTCGGTTTCCCTGGTGAATGTAGAGGCTAAGAACTAGCCACTAAAATTTGCTTTCTCGTTTTAAATTATTTTTACACGATTATAATCCTTATGTATAACGACTGGGTCTTTGGGTCGTGGTTGACTATTATTAAAAAAGAGTAAAATTTTGGCCTCATTTTCAGCCTATCGGAGTTATAACATTTCCTTGCCTGATCGATAATTCTTTGAATGCATTTCGTGGGTAAAAAATCATCCAGATGTACCGATAAACTAGCTTCTCTGAATAAAATACAGTTCATATTTTTTTCTTTAACTGCCTGTTAAGGTCTCTTGTCAACCAAACAGGGCGAACAGTGGTGTTTTGTTCCTTCGCCCGACAACAGCACACAATCAGGGCAACTAAACTCGGCTTTGAAGACCTCCAGTCATCCTCTGAATGACCCTTGAAAAATCAGTTTCTTTCACATAGATCTGTACTTTCTGTATCGAATAAGTATCTGCCCTCCATTTATATCGCTGGCCTTGCATTCTATTCTGACTTTAAGTGTCAAGGAAATAATGCCACAGTAGCGTCGTGTTGTCATTCTTACTGAGCTGCTCACTGGAATGCACTTCAACAATGTACTTCACCGATGCACTTCACCAATGTAAATCCTTCGTAAACATTACTTCCAAGGAACTTGCTCTCTGTTCCTCTCGAAATCTGGTTGGTGGCTTTATATTCTATGCCAGAGGGAGGTCGAGTTTGAGGTCCATTAACTTAAATCTAAAGGAAGTTAATGCCCCTTCGACCGCCAGAGTTTCCCAATCTATAGCTGGAGATTTCAATGCACCAGCAAGAAAACCCTCTTGATGTCGGCCTATTCCTTCACCAGATGGAATTACAACTCGTGAGCTGCACTGAAAATGGTTGGCGGTCTGCATACTGTCAGGAATTCGATGCTTCATAAATTAACTTTCCTAAGCTTAATCCAGGCGAATTCACACTCCAGGGTGACGGCGTGTTCTCGTTGGACTACGAGGATTCTTGTTCTTCCGTATACGACAACCGACCATCTAGTCCTTTCAAAGAAGTTATCGACGCAGATTTCTTAAAACAAGTCAGTCAGCGTATTTGAGGAAAAAAGGCTTGCGGTTTTGAACTCTCTATTTTTAATATCAAAATTAGAAGAATAAGAAGTGATGCAAAAACGATTTCAGTCAGATAATT
>JAYGXS010000523.1:0-24665 GCA_036362985.1 Ligula intestinalis
TCCAAAAATACAGTTGCCTTTACGGCCAAAATCTACGGACCAGTCGGTTCCGAGAAAGCCCGTTTTTATATCCTTTTAATTTAAAGGAGACAACATCGTGAATTCAATCAAGCGAAGACTACGGTGTTCTTCTCAAAGAACTTACTATGCAGCCGAACTCGTTTTTCTCACTTCGTCAAAAAGGCTCCCAATTAACCGGCCAAAGGATGTCTTGCCTTTGCACGCCACCTCAAACTGTGTATACGAATTTACCTGCGCTTGCGGATGCAGGTACATTGGCCGTACGCAAAGGCAATTGGCAACCAGGGCTGCTGAGCATTTGCCTTTTTGGCTTTTAAAATAGGAGAAAAAAGTACCACGTTCATCTTTTAAAAACACCTAATAGACAGTGGTCATTCGGTTGACACTAACACATCTTTCCGCGTTCTTGTTCGAGCACGAACAAACCGGACCTTACGCTACATTGAAGCATCCTACATACGGCGGGAGAATCCCGACCTATTTAAGCAACTAGACCATGTAGTCAATCTTCAACTGCAGTGGTAAGTACATATCACACCTTTATTTGGTTAAATTTTCTCCCCCATTTCTTTGTTTCCAAGTTTAACAGTTGACAACGTTTGGCCACTTGCCACGTCGATACGACCTTGCTTTTATAGATTTTGTGTTAATTCAAATTGATGTGTTCTCTTAATGTTTCGTTGTTCATGCACGGAGCGGAAGCAGCTGAAAAGAGCTCTCGAAATTTATTCTTGCGAATAAATTCTGCTATTCTGTCTTGCTTCAAATAATCGAAGAATATTGGAATAGATAAATTGTTCGCTGTTTTGTTTTTATTTTTTATTTTTAAGTATTGGTAAAGGATGCAAAGCACAATTTTGCTTAAGCTTTGATTTTATCAGCGATGGAAACCGTCAACTGGAAAGCCTCCAGCGGTGGCCAGTTTTCCCCAAAATGTACGGGAACTCTCCTGGACCGTTATGTCCCTTTTGGTCCAAATTTGACGTAAAAGAACTGGTTAGCAACGTGTCCTATTTTGTTCAGAAATATATGCATCATGTCATTTGAGAAGAACTGCTTGGTCTTTCTTCTAAATTTGGCTTAACTGTGGCTTTAGCGTATATCGTTGGGTAGGGCATTCCATATGATCGCATATCTTATGGTGTAGAAATTTAATCGCTGGGCCGTCGTAGCTTTAGCGTTATAAATTGTATGCTGGTTGTTTCTAGTGGGACGGGAACCGTTTTAATTTGTTAGCATATTATTGCTTAGGATGTGATGATTATGTGTCACTTTCAATAGGAAAGTTAAACCATTTTGAAGTCGCCTTTGCCAGAGGGGTTTAAGACCATATATATTGTACAATATTGAATAGGAATTTCGGGCGTCATCACGTTTACACAGAACTCTTGTAAACCTTCGCTGGATTTTTTCTAGTTTCTGTCTGTCATCTGATGACATGGCACCGAAAAATATTGAGCAGTAATCTAGAATATGTAAAACGTACATTTTGTAAGGTTAAGTCTTAAGTGTAAGAAATGTGAAATTTTTACTTATGAAGCCATATAGTCGATTGGCTTTTGGTGCGATTTGTTTAACATGTGGAGATAAGTCAAGAGTATTAGAATAGCTAAGACCTAAATAAGTTAAAGATGTAAGCTCTTTTATTTATTGACCACTAAACATTATGGGGGGAAGTTTTAGCAGTCGGAAAATCATGAGATGTCATTTTGCTGGTGAAATCGGCATTTGCAACTAAACACTCCAGTCATTTAGTTTTTGAAGGTCTTATTCAATTGTTCTATGCACACTACTAATCGAATGTTTGTTATAGGCATGTACGAGTTTTAAGTCATCTGCATATAAAAATGTTTAAGCAGAAGTTGATGTCGTGGATAACTAATGAATGTAAATGAGAAATAAGAGGGAACATAGGATAGTGCCTTGAAAAACACGACTGCTTATATGAGCTGGTTCTGGTACTATATTTCGAAGTTGTAGTACTTGGAATCGGTTTTGCAGATAGGATTTGAGGAAATCAAGGAGGGGGGTGGCGAATCCCGTGACTCACTAGTTTCAAGATCATTCTTTCATGGGGAACTTTGTCAAAGGCTTTTTTTAGATCAAAGTAAATTGTAGCTACGTGTTCCATCCTCTCGATTTCTGGAGACGAATTCCAAGAAAGTGAGATGGCAGGACTGACATGAATTTTTGGGTAAAAAGGTATGTTGCGATGGAGGTATCAGATTTACACTCGTCAGATAGCCTAACATTTGGTTATAAATTATTATTTCTATGATTTTTGCTAAAAACGATGTTCGGTGAACACCACGATAATTTTGGGCATTGGACCGATTTCCGCTTTTGTAAATTGGGGTAATACATTATTTTTCCGTATTTCTGAATAAGTACCATTTGAATGCAGTAACGATAAAAGGTTAGATAGAAGTATTGGGGCATATGTCATATGTCTCAGTATGCAAGGAGGAATTCTATCCGTTCCATGTGATGTGGAATAAGACAGTTGGCGGATAGCTTTCTCGCCAGTTTCTTCGTTAAACCATAGCTCTTTTAATACAAGTGCCGTCATTTCTGTGCTGCTACTCAAAAGTCGTTTATTATATCTGCCACAATTTCTTAGCAAGTGAGAATCAAGTTTGTGTTTAAAATTTCAACAGTATATCAGTGCACCACTTCTTGAGAGAGTCCGTTCCACGCTCCTATGACCCTCTGAGAGGAGGCGTTCCGTCGAATGTCGATATGGGCCTGTTTCCTCTGTAGTTTAGATGAAAGACCCCGCAGATGATCAGTCCGAGCCAATTCGAAGAAATCATTAATTTCTAGGGTGCACTCTTGGCCTCTAACAATGCAATAGGTTTGTATGATGTCCTCTCGGAGTTGCCTGTAATTGAGAGGGAAAAGATCAACTTCAGTTAATCTGCCTACATTGGCAGATAACCAAGATCCTCGACCATCTTCGTAGCCTTCGCGTGCACTTGTCCCAGGTACAGGTTATCTTTCTTGAACCACTGACGCCAGGCCAGGACGGCATACTCTAAATGGGACCAAACAAACGCTCCGTATGTTTTCCTGAAGAGCTCCTTTTTGAATTTGACGAGTCCCTGCCTAATCTAAACAGTACCTGTGTCGCGCGTTTCGCTGCCTTTACACTCTCAGTAGATGTTTTAAGTGAAGAATTTATTAAAACACCGAGGTCCTTTTGTCCGTTCACATTTGAAAGTGGGTGCCCATCAATGAATTTTCGGAAGGAATCGATTTTCTCATTAGTCCTTCTAGTACGGAGTTTTAAAGCCACACACTAACTAATGTTGAAGTTTAAGCGCCAATGAGCAGACCAACAGCTTAGTAGATTGAGAGGAAAAATATCAAGTTCAGTAAATCTGTCTTCATAGGGCAAATGACCAAGATACTTTACCATCTTCATAGCCCTCGCCTGAACTCGTTCCAGGTACAGGTTATCCTTCTTGAACCACGGACACCAGGCCTGGACAGCATACTACAAGTGTGACCGAACAGACGCTCCGTAGGTTTTCTCTAAGAGCTCCTTGTCAATGTTGACGAATACCCACCGAATCGCAAACAGCGCCTGTGTCTCGCATTAAGCTGCCTTTAAACACTGAGTGGATGGTTTAAGGGAGTAATTTATTAGAACACCGAAGTCATTTCGTTCGTGCACATTTGAAAACGGGTGCCCATCAAGGAAGTCTTTGAAGGAATCGTCGTTCTCATTTTTACTTCTAGTACGGAGTCTTAAAACCAAACACTTCTTAATGGTGAAATTTAAGCGCCAACGAACATACCATGCTGTTTAGTAGATTGCGACTCTCTTGTAGTGCTTTCCTTTCGGTGTCAGACCTGATGGCTCTCCAGAGTTTGACATCGTTGGCAAACATGATAGCGCTGCAACCCAGGTCGTTGACACAGTCGTTGATATAAATTAGGACGAGCAGTGGCCCTAAGAGAGAGCCTTGAGGGACGCCACTCAGAACAGATGTAGGGGTTGACTTCGAGCCTCCGATGCACAAAGATTGCGTTAGCCCTGTGAGAAAATATGGCATCCATGCCAGCAGGTTTCCTCTTATGCCAATTTCTGACAAATTATACATTAGACGCTTATGTGGGACGCTGTCGAATACCTTCTTGAAGTCCAAATGGATGACGTCAACCTTACCATCTTCATCAATGGACTAGGGATTAATACGGTACACCACATAAACCATTGTGCAAATCTATTTTTATTTGATCGCTTGCTGATTTGAGGATGTTTCATAGTAATATTTTGGGTATAACGTAAATGTTATATGTAATTTTGCCCAAATGAATGACCACTACGTTACCCAATACTTATTTTGTCAGGAATTTCTTTAAATATGGTAAATTTATGGTTTCGTTGACGTTGTCTGAAAGACAACGATGGAAACCACTGCAAATTAGGCAACTCGAAGGCTGGGACATATCTTATTTTGGGCCGAATTTTTGGAGATTCACCGCAGATTTATCGACAAGGACATAAGCAAAAAAAATTTTTAAGTAAGCAAACAATGAAAAAAACAATGCCACAATTTCCTCATAAAGCTGTGAAATGTAATTAAAACGCAAGGAGTGTTGATTAAATCCAATTCATTCCAATTAAATGCGGCTAACAATGACGAATGGTTAACCGTAAGCATCCAACGACGCTGGTTTAAATAACAAATAATATAATATCAGGAAACGAACTGTGCTTCTAGTTTAGGAAAAATAATTTATCTACGGTTTAGTCTTTCTTTGTTCTGCATCATCAGATAGCATCGTGCATCGAACGTTATGTTCGCCACTTGGATAAGCTTTAACGTTAGCCTAGTGTTCAAAAACTGTTTTTCATGAAATATCTTGACCCCTCCAGACCGGGCTGTACATTCCCACCTGTTTTCAAAATATTTTTTCTTGGAGAAATTAAGAAAAGTGTTTACGACTTTCAAAGTTTAACAGATGATTTTCTGCCTGCCTCATCGTTTCCCACATATCTTTTAGTTAAGGCCCTCATACACTATCTACCAGGGGATTTTGTTTACCTGGATTTTTATTGCATGCCCCATTTCGGCAAAATTATGTTTAAACGACGATGTAAGTGTAAGTAGTGGTGTCACTATGTGGTTCAACTGATCTTAATTGCACGCATCCCGACAGATTTTGCAGTTGTCTAGGCCATGCCAACTAAACCTGTAGTAAATGTTGCGTCAGTGGGAGAAAGGCAGGCTATGAGTGTGCCTCCTGGAAAGAAAGTGGACCAGTAAGGAAAGCCTAGTTGCTTCGTCTCCCTAGCTGTCAGATTCGCCCAAGAAACTGTTCCGTTTTCATTGTCTAGAAAACTGAAATCGATCTCAGTCAGCGCGCGGTGAATTCTAGTTGACCAACCGATGAGGCGAAAGCTTTGCACTTGCTCTGTGTACAGACAGGAACCATTGGCAAAACAAAAGAAGTTGAAATGTACTGTGGCCCTCAGCGGAACGACTCGTCTCTCAAACTCCTCACAAAACCAATTCTGAAGCTCACGAAGTCGAAAACAGTTTTGATCATCTTTTCCAAACGAGATTAGTTTTGTGGATACTTACAACTGGGAAAAGAATTATTAGTTTTGCAGATTTGCTTGTGAAAACCACCTTATTAAACGACGTTTCAACGTTTTTATTTGGCAAAAAATGTTCCACTTGCGATGCTATGTTGCATAGCACATATAGAGCAAACTGTTTACTCATAGTTGAAAAAATTCCCATTAGGTGATTCAGAACACAATTTTGGCGAGCGAACGCTTTCATTAACTTCTCATGATGCCAAAGAGTTACAAATGAGGTTCACATTTAAAAATCGATGGTTTGTCTTTCTTTACATGCAGGGTCTAATCAGAGCGCGGAAATATGTAGCCAGTAATGTAGTCGTTGGCCATGCCAAGTTGGGGGTTGCACGAGATTCTTTCGTGCACACAAAACCGGTTTCCTCAATCGGATTGCGGTTGCTTCTGCTGTCGCCAGCAGACGTTGACCCAAGGACTTTGGGTACTTTGGTGGAACCTTGTAAATTACCTTAAAGGCTTCGCTTGGGTCCACACGATGTGCGTTGTCAACCATGTGTGTGAGGATAGAACTGTTTACGCTTTTGGTCTCGCCTTTCGCTAGCCATGCCTGGTGGTGCTTTCGTATTCTTTTCGATAATCGCTTACTCGTGCGAATGATATAACCAGCTCCGCAGGAGCACGTTAATGAGTAGATACACATAGAAGTAGTCTAAGTTGGAAGCTTTTCCTTACCCTTACCTTGCAGTATTTGGTTAGTTGAAATTAGGACCTGAATTTGCGCTGCTCGGAAGGTTTGTGCTACGGCTTGCTTGAGGCGTCTGTTTAAGAGTTCGCGTGCTGCATCCCCTTAAAAAGGGACTTTAAGGAATAGTGTCTTCTTTTCCATCGTATGTGTGGTGGGCTTTGTTCCTTTCTCCATCATATTCGTTATGATGAATCTGTCCGGATATCCGTTCTCTCCAAGCACGTCCTGGAGTTTCTGGAGCACCATTTCAATAGTGACAGCTGAGCAGATTTTTCTGGCTCTTTGCGTTAAGCAGCGGACTAAGTTGCGCTTATGTTATATAAGTACAAACTTGTTAAAGTTTGTATACTGTTCGGACCAGGTTTTCTTTCGGTAAACGCCCCTTTGAATGCTACCGTCAGGTGAAAGCGTTTGCTCGCCAAAATTGATTTCTGTTAATTCATAGTTTAAATGCTGGGAACACAGTAATTTTCCTGTGACGATTTATGTCTTATGCTTAAAAACCTCCTGTGACATTAACGGTTATCCACTTGTTGTTATTAGCTGCACCGCATATAGTTCATGAATAAAAAGTTATTGGGAGTTCAATCGGTTCGTCACGTAAAGATATAATTGTTTTCAGTGTTCCTTCCTTTAATGAAAGTGCCAATGTAGCAAAATCTTGTTTTCAAATATTTTAAAAAAATCTTTTTGAAAGTTCAGGTGACACATGCATGCATAAAAAACAGGTCTTATCCTGTTAAGCCTTGAGGCGTTAGAAGAATATTGAACAAACCATATTCAAAAATTCACAAAAACGTGCAAATTTTACCAAGGCAAATACACGTTTTTAAACTGAGAAACAGTAATCTGCATAAACAATAACATTCTCACCTCATCACAGCATGGCTTTTTATTGGACCGATCCTGTGAAACATGCCACATGACTTTTTTAAATCTACTTACTTATCTTCGTAATGATATCTATCTCTAGGTGTTCTCAGTGTTGACCTTAGTAAAGCATTTGATAAAGTTCCTCGCGGGAGGACCCTAGCCAAACTAGAGGCTATAGGATTTCGTAGTCCTCTCGCTAACTTCACGAGATCTTATCTTTCAAATCGGCAACAAAAGATCGTAGTGGGCTCCTCATACTCTTCTCCTACCGCAATTTTGAGTGGTGTCCTTAAAGGTACCGTGCTCGGTCCTCTACTCTTCTTGCTTTACATAAATGATATCTCATTGAGTGTTAAACACTCCCAATCTTATATTTATGCTTATGATATCAAGTGTGTTTACACCTTCTCTAACTCTACGGCTGCGAGATGCCTAGAACAAGCACATTCTGATCTGCACGCTCTTTCGGCGTGGAGCTCAGCATGGCAGATGGAGTTCTTACCTTCTAAGTGCCGATACATGTGCTTTGGGCCTAAAGGGCTTCCACAAACTATTATTTTTCAAGGTTACCCAATGATTGAATGCTTCAGTATCAAGGACCTAGCTACACCAATAAATATGGCATTTCTCCTCACGCCGATAGAATTACAGCCAAAGCCGCGGCGATTTGCAGCTCTATTTCTTATAATTTATATCTTCGTGAAATTAAATTAAGACTGAATCGTATGTTCGTACTTTCCATCTTAGAATACTATTGCCCCATTTTCCGTCTCATGAATGAAGTTAGCCATTCAATAATTGAACAAATTCAGAAAAAAGGTCAGACGAAATCTGCTGTTTCCGGCAGCTTCTAATGCTTGCTACTCAAATAGATGTCAATTAACGAGATTAAAAGCGGGCTTTTGGCTCCTTTTTCGGCTTAGAAATAGCACAAATTCACCCATGACTTTTTTAGCCTTTCCTGCAACCCAAGAAACTCAGCACTTGTTATACCCCCTCTTGCATCTGCCTTATGTAAACGCTCTTTTTTGCTTCCAGATATAGATTTCTTTGGAATAACTTGCCAATCAAAATAGGGTCCTTTAATAGACCCTCTGCTTTCAAACGGAGACTGCACATTCATCTTAACACTGATTCTATGAACTTTCTATTCTCCTCATCTTTTCCGAGTAGCTATCTCCATGATTCCGAGAAAGGACCATCGGAATTTGAGGAGATCCGCTTGAAACTATTCTCTCTGCCTAGTGTCCCCCGAGAACCTAGATGATTATACTAACCACGCTGAATCAAACGAAGCCACGCGGAAGTACTCAGTCTAACATGATGCAGTTTCGTTGGCTGCTTACCTTCGTCAGACCACCCACACCTTTTTCTGCTCTACCACTATGTCCCTACTACTACCTTCCTTAGCAGTTTTTTCTCTTACATACTTTTTGAACATGGACGCACATTGAACACTGTCTTCTTTTTCACTGAAGGAGTTGTTTTAACTGCCAAACGTTTTTTTCTTGAGTTCAGAATTATCGGCAAAACATTGCTTAATAGTGCCCCAAAAGAACAAATGTTGTTGATATTATTACGGCTTTCTACGTCTATTTGCACGTATTGTCAAATTGTTTATTTTTATTTTTTATTTTTTCGAAATAAACTGTGTACAGGTAGTACCGTAACGGCGCTGAAAAATACATATTCCAAATGTGTAATGGAGGTGAGCATTCCCTTTAAAAATATTCAGGTGGAACCTTATACATCCTTTCCAACAGAGTCGTGGTGCCCTAATGTCCGCAGCAAAATATTAACTGGGACAATATTATTCCAAAACGTGCTTTTTATTCATCTATTTACCTCGCATTATGTGAATTAAGTAGGCGCCACTCGACAGACTAAAGGCATTAACCGGTCATCACGAAATTAGGGAGACACTTTGGACCGATCAACTTCAATGAGGACTACTTTTCGCGACATACCGGCTACAAAAACGCTGTCAGAAGTAACCATTTTTACGTATGCAGCTTGAACTGTTTACCTGTGATTCGGATCCTTGGTTGATGTGCTTTGAAAAGAGGAAAAAGAAATGCATAGTTCACTCCATTAACTCGAAACATCTTCTTTACCGTGTTTTAAAGATGGCCCTTTTAATAAACAAATTCTTATAAGAAGAGGACGAATATCAATAATGCGTAAGGAAGAATCTGAATTATATACAGGGGGACAGAAACTGAGATATGAAATGGTGGATGAAGTACGTACAATATAGAAACTAAAATTAAAGGTAGAGTTTTGCGAAAAAAAACCTCCTAACTGCACTTAAATTGTGCTTCAAAACTGACACTAATTTTTACCCGTTATTTGCGGTGTCGTGACTGTTTCTTTGACAGCTCCACGTGGTCCTGTAGCCTGGGAATGGTGCCACACTTATTACGTTTTTTCTAGCAGTCAATTCGTCGACCTTCAACTGCTGGTCACATCCCACGCTCGTGGCTTAGCATTAGTATGCCGCCAGGTATTCGTTCGGTTTATGCGGGCACTGCAGTTTAGCTTGAGATTTCGTGGAACCTCGAAGCTCCGTCCTCCTATGAGCTGATTAGCAATCAGGGTGCCGAGGCAACATAGGCTCTCCAATCTACATGTCCTGACTGTCATCCCACTTTCAAGCTGTCATGTCATATTTGATTTAAAAAAAGGAAACACACGTTGGTCGGCAACTAAACATTGGCCTGTTTTCATAAGGAATGCGTTTAGGGACGCCAAACCAAGATGGGACCATTGTATTAGGCACTCAAAAAACAGTGGTCTCAATAACTCACATTTTTAATTTTCGCGGAAGTGAGATCGTGTTTGCGATTTGCATCAGTATATTTTGTGTGTTTTCGCATAGATCAAATGTATGTGTGTTTACTTGAGCTGCAACCCTTTGACCGCTACAAACTATACACACACTGACAACAGGCAGGCTGTAATGCACTGCTTTTAGTGCTCACCAAACTAGCTAAAAAAACTGACACTTGTTTAGCTGGTATTCTACTACTGCTGAACACACCTGCAAGGAGTCCGGCTCATCAGTTAGTCACCCAGATTCCCTTGATGTGCTTTCTGTTTGATTTATCAGTTAGTGTTGATTCAAATTGTTATGGGCACAATGCATGACAGCGCGATTAAACTAATGTTCAACACTGACACTGCACAATATTCCTACGATTACGCATGCGCACGTGAGGTGTCATACGTAAACTATCTATAATCTGGGATAAGATGAGCAATCCTACTTCATTCATGATGGCACGAAAAGACTTACCATACACTAAGAGTTTAAGATTTGAAATGACAGTTAAACTGAATAGATTTAATAAAGGAAATACTTACAAGTTTACTTAATTGCTTCCAACGCAGCTACCTGTCTCAATAACATTTATTAGATGCATGGCCTGCAGTCGGAAACGTACTCAAATTTTAATTTTTACCTAATGGATCAGCCAAAGCACCATGCTTGCCCTAATTATGTAATTTCTAGGCTCCGATTTCTGCGCCTTCGGACCCCATGTGTGTTAGTACTGCGCTCACTGTATAGGCACGCTCGCGCGCACTAGCTCGTGCGTGTATGTCTCTACGTCGCTCCCTCGCTGACCTCAAGCCCTGACTTTGGCCGCCACCTCTCATTTTTCCGCGCGCGTGAGCATTCAGCGATCATATCGCTGTCACCTCGTTGTTGGCTGCGACGATGACGATGGGTAGCCGGCATTTATCCTGATGCTGCTGCTGCAATTGACACCCGGCGTGACAAGCTGGTGTAAAAATGCCACGGAGAATGGGCGGGGGTTGGGAACCGGTCGTCTCGGCCGCTTGAACGTCACCTCTTCCATCCCCCCATAACTGAAGAAAACCTTATGACGGTCTTTCGAGGTTCGTTAATGAAGGAGAGTCTCTGCCCAAATTGATAAATCAACCAATTTGTACATTAACACAAGGCCATGCGCATAATAGTAAGTTACTAAGTAAAAGCCTGTTGCTAGCTATCCCTTCGTTTGTACTGGAAATACTATGAAGGTTTAAATGTTGATAGATTAAGAATGTCAGGGAACGCACACTTCCTGGTGTATTTGGAATCTCAGTCTAGACCCATTACATGCACTCACATAGATAATTGTAGTAAATGATATAGTGTGCCAGATCAATATAAGGGGGACCAAGAAGATCACTGTACAAGAAATACCTTATGGGTTATTTTAAACTCAGCGACGGTGCTCTTCGGCCTACAAGAAAAGAGTTAATACGCACAGATCAATTTAAGAAAAACAGTGAATTTTACTTACAGTTCTGCGCGTGCTAAAAGCAAATTTTCTTAAATTTTTAATGTTTTATTATTTCTCCCATGCCAGCGAGATTGCATTTACAAAACCTTATAACTACGTATGACCCACATAAGGCATATTAAGTACTTTAAAGAACTTTAAGAAGTACAAAGTGTTGGTTAAGAAAAATAAAATTTTATCAATAATTCGCCGATTGCGGCGACGTCAAAAATAGCTATCCATTGGAACAATAAATGCAAATAGTTTGCTGAGTATAAAACAGAAAGAGCCACTCTCTTTATACAAAGGATTTGCCTTAAGGCAAAATATTTTGCAGATTTGGTAATGACAGGATTCAAAATTTTTGAATATGGTGAAATAAAGTCTCTCTTCGATGTATTCATTCATAAGTTAAATAATTGGCCGTCTATTTGAATTTTACATCAAACCCTTCAAAATATGATTTAACCTAACAGCGCTTACCGAAACAAATGAGCTTTTAGATATTATGTCCTATGCAGGTGGCCGTGTTGGTTGAAGTTGGAAATATTTCAAAACACATTTTGAGCATAAAACTTGCCTGCTAGATACAACGCAGATTGTTATAACTAAGATGCATAAAAAGTTTTGATAAAAGATACACTTTAAAAATAGTGCTTCGGTTGGATATTAAGCTGACGAACTTCAGCGTATGTTAAATTTTTTCCAAGGTAATCTCAAATAAAAATTGTGGACTTTTGAAAATTTATTTAATTCATCTGAAGGAGAACGATTGCATTTGACTGAAGATGGACGAATATACCTCCCAATTTATGATGGATAACTCACCACTTACAAGGCTTTATTCCAATATCAGTAAGGAGCGTGAAAATTTAGAAAAAGCAGGTTAAATATTTTGCCATTTTTTTGAAATGCTTATTATTTTTCTGTCCGCAACGGTTTAAAAAAACGCTTGATGTAACGTATAGTTTACAAAAAAACTATATATCTACATGACTTATATTAAATAAGGCCATCCAAAGCCGTCTTCCCGGTAACCCATAGCTAATTTATTAAAGCACAGAGCCAGCTGTCCGGTAAAAGAAAATAATCAACTTAGACGAATCTTGTTACTGCATTTTTTGCAGGAAAATTAGAAATTATTTAGATATAATTTTTACTTATATCACTGTTTTTTTCTAAAAAAAACGATTCCTTTACTGCACTTTAATTCCATTTGGCCAATTGGCATAAACCTTTTTAGTGCTGGGATGGATTATTAATCCACTTTTTATGCTAATTTTTAAATTCTACCACAGCACAATGTGTATGAGAGCGAAGTATTTTCTTATTTGCCTTATAGCATTCGGAATTCCTTTTATGTTAACATAATCATTATTCAACAAAAATGGAACATATTTCGCCCAATAACATTAAATAAAATGGGTAGTTTTCCAATCTTAAGCCCGTCTTATTATTTAATCCAATCAGTTGATCAAAATAACCTCTCCAGGTATACGCTATAAAATCCAGTTAAATTATGTCCCGAAATGTGTTTGTAGGATTCGCAGAATTGTATCTTTTTAACTTTATTTGATAGGATTCAGTAGTCTCTAGTCGAAAAGCGAAGCGCGTGAAATAATCATCAGTAAAATATGACCAAATGTGGAACCAAGCGAATACAATGGCGAGAAATGTTGGCGACAAACAAATTTATAAATGCTTTCCGAATCAGTTGCTGGTGTGCATACAGTTTTGAGCATTCATGAAGTCTGCGATCCTCAGTTGAACCGCAAAATATGCATGCATTTTCTGATATCATAAGTTCTACGTTATCCTGCATTTTCAATTTCTGAGGAAGATAATGCAGTAAATTTGATTGTATTTGACAGCATATAAACGCAAACAGGCAACTTTGTCAGTAAAATGCATTATATTTTGGTACAAGTGAACAAGTTATTCTGAAGACCATCCTCTTGAACGTCGGAGTGGTTGCAACTGCTTATTTACCTCTTCATTAAAATGTTATTACCTTTAAAATGTTTATCAAATAATAGATGAAAGGTTGCAGTGTTCAAAATATATTACATAGTTCCCGGCACGCAAAGCAAAAATAAGAAAAGACAGTGTCTGAGGTACAAAACTGAATGTCACCTGGCAATTGCTCAAGCGGACACAAAAATAATTATTTAAGTTAGCAAGCTGTTAGTCAGTTCTTTAAAAAACACCAGCCTTAAGAATGGTGCGGTTAACCGGCAAGTTTTTTGAAGTTAACGTGTGCCATTGAAAACCATCCAAAGCGCAAACATGTACTTTGATTCTCCCTTCTTTGGTAAAAACATATTTTGATGTCACATGCTGTAGGAAATATGATTCCCAATCAAAAAAGCAAAAATTTTGCTGCGCTTATATCAAGTCTCCCTTATGTTGTTCGTCGTAAGTTGATCAATAAAATTTGAACGTACAATGTGCAAATGATGGAGGACGATGAACGCAAAACTAATTTTGTTGAGTGACGGACGTGATATTTATATTAACTGTTGATTGAAAGATAATAAATCTGTCTGGAATAGCAGCGTAATGCTCACTGCTAACTACGAAATAAGCATTTATTTCTAATGGCATAGGTTTTATACCCTGTTTGTGACATAGACGAAAACTTTTACTTAAAGAGCGTACTTTGCCCACGTTAATGCTGTTGCGTGATACCGCATTGATGACCTCGTGTCCTCAGAATAACCCCACCTTTACTAATTTTCCCAACTATTCCCTTGGAATTCATATACCAGAAACCGAAGAATGCCCACTTGCGGACACACTGAGGCCTCAACGGAGTTTTTCAATCCGCGAATCCGTTTAAATTTAGCCAGCACCTTCGGGGCATGCAAAGATGCCCAATCGTTTGTTAAGCTTCATTTTAATTTTTTTTCTTTTCAACGTCGTTCGAGGAATGTAAAACATATTTCTCAACCAATTATACAAATTTTTGGAAACTAGCATATGCACCAAATATAGGCATGCCATAACAAGGGCAGGGACAGATAAGCGACATGCTCTGACTCTTGAATTATGTCTGGTTGCTCCGTGAAGCGCAAGGTCCGATGGGTTTGTGCTCTAACGTGAAATCGAAAAAATGTGTTCAGTTGAACAAAGAGAGCATTGTCCAGCAAGTTGTTTTTGTAAAAGAGGACCGTGACACATTGTTTTCTTGATTTTAAAGCAAACGTGATTACCTTCCAGTGAGTCTGGTCACCTTTGTGTACGGCAAATATATTTGCTACCATTAGTGCACAATAATTCACGGAGACAGTTGCGCATGGCTTTCAAAGTCAAAACATACTTTTTTACATTAACTGAGAAATTTGTAATGCGAAAAAATAACACTTGTTCAGCTTCATTTTATGTTTCGGCAATGGTGCAACATAGACTTCGTATAACCAGTTTTGGGATAGAGTCATCTTTAAAAGGAGAGTGTATGAAAACTTGCTTTTTTTCGGAACCACCCGTTCCGTATATTTTGGTCCAAAATATTGTTGTATTTTTAAAGGAAACAAAAGGGGAATTCACGCTTAAGTAGGCCTAATTTTTTTTGAGGAGCAAGGGAGTTCAGCTTACGGAATCATCAGCAGGTTTTCAGCTACTGAACGATGTATTCCTTAAACAGGGCATATACCCTATGTTATCGGCAAAGCTTCTTAGGCTACATATGTGATCAAGAATATTTTCTCAATCTTTTATTCGGAGTCCGTGCAAAGGTACGAGGTGTATGTTTTTTCTGATCTGTGAAGTTACACCAGAAATGTTCAATGGAGGATCTCGGAGACACCGCATTGTGAAAATAGATTCTACTACGCTGAAATAATTCAACTGACAAAACAAGCAAAATATAAAAGAGTCGTTTTGGTGACTGGTGCAAATCTCATAATTTGATTTCTTTCACAACGTAAAACATATCAGTCCGGTCGATAAGCCAGCCGAACCCTGTGAAAATTGTACGGTGGAGACGTTGAAGCAGTTACAAACGTTGTGCCTGCACTACCACTGGGTACACGTTGGCACTTCGTTTCAATGCCTTCCTCCGGTATTAGTTAACATTCTGCATGAAGTCAATTTACATTATCTGGAAAAATCTTATTCGTTAATTGTCCAAAAATATACATATTTCACTGCTGCCTAGAGAAGCATGCTCAAGAATACACCAAATTTGTCATTTTCCACTTGTGGGGGGATTACGTAGGAAATTTGACACATGTTGGTCAGAAATACTGTGATCTGTCGATTGCTGAATGTTTTTGGTCTGCTCCTTAAAAAGTGCATACAGGGTTCTGGGCGTGACTGACAAAAATTCATGGACAGCAGGTTTGATTTTTTAAAATTTTGGTATAGTTGAGCGAGGTCGGCAAAAAAATTATCATTTATGTACCACTATCGTTAAGGATTGAGATTGAAAACAGTTTTATAATTTGTCTTTGCCTAATGTTTCACTAGGCAGAATCAAATGCACAGACTATATTTGAAGTGTGCTTCAACGCTTAAGGTAATGTCATATATAATTGTGGAGATTGTAACAGATAAAATATGCCAGAGCATGAGGTTTTGATGATAACGTCTGAAGTTCTACATCGCGCCGTTGTGCGACGAGTGACATACGAGATAATATGAACACTGTAGCTCTCCTTTTCGCAGCCGGTCAAGTGGTCTCACGAATGCAATTTATTTACATTGGTACCAATTCAATCATGGCTTCCTAATTGGCTTCGGAACAAGCCCAAGGAAAAAACAATTCCTTTCACGTTACAGCTAGAATGTGGCATGCAAATGAGAAGGTCAAGTCAGAATCAACGTCGCATGGAACCAATTGAGTAATGTGAATTCAAGCACATGGTACTCCATAGCGTTCAGGACTGAACACATGCAGCTGAGTGTCAAGATGGTGGAGTCAGTGTAGCTGTCATGGAAGCATTATCGACAGAACCATTGAATAGGTTTTACCATTCCTTTATGCAGTATTCCGGCATTGGTTAACACGCTTCATTAAGCCAGTGGCCTTTACTGCAAGAAGTTTCAATTCTTTATTGAACAGACGCATGCATATTTACGGTTGAATTCTGAAAATTGAACGAAAATGCATCAGCTGCGCTGAGTTCTAGTGTTCGTGTGAAACCCAGTTAACACTTATATGATAGAAGCCTACAGATATTTTTATTTCTTAAATACAAAGTATTTAAACTAGGGATTTGAAAGTAAGATACACTGCGAAAAGCACATTTCTCAACGTTATTGGTGTATAGGTAAGCTGAACCAGATAGACAATTGCGTAATATACACATATCGTTATCAGTCTGTCTGAAGTTGCATACATAGACGATGAAGCCTACCGCATCTGAAGCTCTAGGAAAAAAGACTCACATGCCTATTTTGCCGGTATCCGGCCACTGTTTGACATAACATGCTCACTAATAATCGACATATCTGTAATCTATTATATGATAGCTGAACTTTCGTTGCTCTGTACCGCACGCAAACACTGACCAAAAAGTAGTGGTTTAACAGATGAGAATACAGTATAATGTACATAATATACTTAACTTTCTCAAGATTGTAAGAGCAAGATTTATGGTTTTAGAATCAAGAATTATCTGCGCTCACCAGAATGTGTCGAAGCATCGATCATCCCATGGCGAACACGTACGCCTACAACTTAAAATTTCTGTCGAATAAAATCAGATCTAACACGTCCGCGGACAAAGAAGGATATTCCAGTTGACAAGAAGATATATATATATATATAGAAGTAAATTGCAATATATATGCACGTGCATGGTTTGAAATGGTAAGTGCAATATTTCGTGTGCAATATGAACCGCAGTCAACATAATACTTCATTCATAAGGATTAATCAGATCAGCCTGATTGTCCTAATTTTGTAGTTGCTTCCTTTTCATACTTATCCTGTTTTCGGAATTTTTTTCTTACGCTTAGGATCTCCACCTTTTTCCACCGGTGAAATTCAACAATAACACGCTTCATAAAGCCAGTGGCCTTTACTGCGAGAAGTTCCAATTCGTTATTGGACGGACGCATAAATATTTACGGTTGCATTCCAAAAAGTGAACGAAAATGCGTCAGCTGAGCTGGGTTCTAGTGTTCGTGTGAAACCCAGTGAACACTTTTTATGATAAAAGCCTGTAGACGTTTCAAATTCTATAGTACAAAGTATGTGAACTAGAGATTTAAAGGTAAGATGCAGTTATCCTGTTTTCGGAATTTTTCTTCTTACGCCAAGCATCTCCACCTTTTTCCACCAGTGAAATTCAACAATAAAGGCTATATTTGTATGTCTTGGTCATGCTGAAAAGTCAGGCGGACACGAAAATTTTCATGGTGTGTAATGCCATTGTGTAACGCCGTACTCATTTGCTGTACAGTGGCCACTATAAACAATGCCTAAGCTTCTATTGTTAGTGGAGCCGTAAGACCAAAATCCGAGGCTAAGCGTATACAAAGGTCACTAACAATCATACTTTTGCCAAATGCGAAATTTACGGGGCTTTGTTTCTTCTTATCCCCCTATTAACACCACTTTCACGTAAGTGGCAGTACTGTAGTCGTTTTCGGTTAACAAAATTTCACTGCAAATATTTTGTTGTACTTATTTATTAGAAGATTACATCTTCTGCGAAGGTGAACACTGTCAGTTTATTTCCGATACGAACAGATCAATAAAATCAACCAAGACAGTTTGGCATTGGCCAAGATTGGCTATTGTTTATGAGACGGAAACACGATCGATTTATACTGAGTACACCTGCGTTTGTTTATGTAATAATAAATTGGAGATAAAAATTGATTTTTGCAGAAAGGCTTGATGTTTATGTCGTATTTTTCACCGACAGGTATGCGTTTTAAGAACAGCTACGGTAATCATTTTTAAAGATTTAGGATGTCGCCTATTAATCATTTTCATGCATATACTTTATTCCTGCCGGTTTTTTTCCGCAACACACTCTAAGACCAACAGTTCTGGTGCACCTGCTCCAATCACTGTCGTCGCCACTTTCCTCAATCTAGCCGCAACGTTTGGTCATTAACTTGAGCATAACACAACGAAGTTGTTGCCACCTGTTCATGTTATCTACCCGCACATGACACTAACACTTAAACAGAGTTCCAGTGTCTTCACCAGAGTGTCGTGGCTGATGAATAAAAAGGTTAAAAAGAAGATGCGATCACTGGAACAAAGGTTTTATTGCCTCGACGTTGCAGATTTCCTCGGGAATCCTTTATCATATATAATTGAAGGAATGTTCCAGTCATGCGTTGATAAGAGTGATACATACATAGGTATAACCGTATTAATAGTTCGTAGTTGTCATTCGCATGCGTACTTTAATTGTTAGTTCTCGTGGCCACCACTTGCCGTCTTTATTTGTGTGGTTATGACACACTTTTTGTGACAGCTTGTTTGTGAGCGTCAAATGCAGGCCTGACCATTGCAGGACAATTATACTCGCAGTCTTTGCCTGATCTTTCTCACGTGACTGATTCTGATGTTCAGGAAATGCGTCGGTACACCATATGGGAACGCTATATCGTTGCGTTTGTTGAGGAACTTGGAATCTGAGAACCATGACTCGAGCAGCACACGGCTCACGTGGTTGTCAGCTCTTGTGAGGAGTTCGGCCGCGTCAAACAGTTTTTTGTACATTTATATTTTATGGTAACACTTTGTGCACACACAAACTGTTTCTGCTGCTATTTTCTGAGTATGTCACTGATGGTAAATCCGCAAAGGATTTCGAAACGTCCAATGAATTAACACGTTGTCTCACCGATAGAGTCGTCTTCTACTTTTCAATTTCTTCCTGGGACTCGCCTGAAGGCTTGTATTATGTTAGAAGTCTAGCATGACCAAATGCTGGCAACCGTGCGGGATCTGCTCGTGCCTGCCACCGACTGCCACAATGAGTCATGTGCCAGTGTGGACTGCTTTCAAGGTCATATGCCTTCACAGTGATTTTGCCTGTTCAGAAGCGATAATCGTAATGTCTGGAGGGGACGCAGACGCACATGAGCCTACGTGCATGCCAGCTAGTCGCAGTTCCTCAAGGGTCACATAGGTTTGCCACTGCAAGTGACCTTATCCCAATGCGCCCGGTCAGGACACAGGTGAACATGCTCGACAATAAGTTATATGCTACTGTCACCTCTCAGACAGTGCATTTCACACAGACTGCGAGGAAACCGCCAGTCCACTCCCAATTGCCAAGCCTTGACCAAAGGTGGGACAAAACAGCACGCTGATGATCAACCAGCGGCAGCTGAAACCTGCAAAGCACCTCCGGGATTTGTAAACAGTAAAGTCAGGGTGGATTCCAATGTGAAACCCATCTTTTTGTGTTCTTCCTTAGGGATTACGTAGAGCATTATGTTGGTGGTAGCACACATTTACACCGATGCAGCATGTTGTATTATCCTATGCCTACTCAATATCCCCCAAAATAGAGCCTGTTTAGGCTTAACCAAAAAGAAGATAACATTTGTTCATGGCCTGCTTCAAATGAAGGGTAAAATCTTTCTTCACAGTGCAGACGTGTCATAGCTCTTTCATTCAGGATTTTTAAACCTAAAGCCTCCTACTTACCGTGATAAAAGGTGCCACATTTCTAAAAGCTCCTTAAAAGACATCTCAAAAGTTTCAAAAGAGAAACAGTAAAGGTGCATTAGAATGATAAAGGTACAAATAACATTACTCGAAAGGAAATATGTGAGCCTTTATAGAAGGCTATAATTTGGTCTTAAAAACCAAAAATAATTTTTTGCGTAAAATATGAAACACTTTTTGTGCAGAATGTTTATATCATATTTTAATAAATGAGGGTATTTAAAGTCTAATAGTACATAAATAGGCATTTATTTAAAGTGAAGATATACAAGACCGCAAAATAGAAACGCGTCCTTAACATTGCATTTGGACGTAAGTGCTATAACCGGGGAACACGGGGGGAACCCATAAATCCTGAACTTTCGGGATTACATTTTATTTCAATCTGCTACGCCGCTGGAGCAATTGCCTCCGGAGAGTGCACATTTGCTGTCAGTTTGCGTTGCTGGATGCAACGTTGCCAACATTACTAGTACGTCAATTTTATGATCGCGTAATTTCGAGCATAACTCGTCGTTTGTTGTACTACGAACACTAGTCAGCTTGCCTTTTTGTGTTAATAAATTCACGCTGGTGCTTTAACGGACAATCGGTCACATTATATTTTGATCCATAAAGTTGAGTTGATACTTCCAGAAAGCTGTTCTTAAAGAAAACTACATGAACACTTATTGAATAGAGAGAAAGCAGGCATACTTTCTGCCAATTTGGAGGTACTGGATATAGAAAAGCGTGAAAGTGAAAGCACATTTATTCATCATATCCCCGATGACAATCAAGAAAGCAGAGAACACCTAGACTAGAGGTAGTGTCCTGAACACAAAGACTAAAGATTTTGTGTTCAAATATCGGGAGTGTATACCCTGGAGATTGGGTATGACTGGCAGATGACGGCGAATAAGCCAGAAATGGCCATTTAGTCTCCGTTTGCTTTGTCGGATCCACTTTATCGTATCCACTTCATCGTATCACCTGGTCACCATGTGACGGTCCGGAGGGTTTGCCTCGCAAGCTCCTGGGCAAATCGAACCTAAATTGTTTCTCTACTAGATCGGTGAAAGCAAATCTATTCAAATCCTACTCTATTGATTACTAAGTAAACACTATTTTTGTGCGGCATGCTATTAAAAAAGAAAACAACATAAGGCGAAAATGGTTGAAATTAATCTATCCCGGAAACAAAAAAACAATCCCAACTGACTGATAAGTACGTGGAAACCAATGTAGGAAATCACTCTGTTTCCAAAAAAAGGAATTAATTTAGATTTAAAAACTACTTATTTGCAATTTAAGCATTTCTTCTTCACAAAACAGTGCATCAGCCAACAATCGGTTTCACGACAGGAATTTTTTTTGTGGCTGTAAATACGATACGAATTTAATAACCTGCTTGTCTTTCAAAATTGGAGGGTATAGGTCACTGCGAAGTGGTTGCAGCTTTTCTACCAGGCATTTGGCAATAGCGTGATAAGGGGAGTTCCTCATATCCAGGATAGGACTGGGAGAAAGGCTGCAACCACTTGGCAGTGACCTATACCCTCAAATTTTGAAAGACACGTTTGAGTTTGTTGAGGCTATTAAGGATATGAATGTTGGGGAAAGTGAGATGCTCTCATTGGATGTATCGTCACTTTTTACCAACGTACCCGTGGTGGAAACCATTGACTACCTCTGTGACGTGATGAAAAACAAAAACTACCGCATTGGTATACCCGTGAAAACCCTGAAAGAACTACTTACGAGATGCACGCAAAATGTGCAATTTCCCTGCAATGGTCGATTTAACGTACAGATAGATGGTGTTGCAATGGGCTCACCACTTGGCCCGTTTCTCGCTAATGCCTTCATGGGCAAGATCGAGAAAACACAATTCAAAGGGACACTTATAATGACCTTGCGTTTTACGGCCGAAATGTTGATGACATCATCTGCTTGACCAACTATAAAGCGGACACTGACGCTCTGGTCACGAAATTTAACAGTGCCCACCCATCTCTCAAATTTACTGCAGAGACAGAGGAAACCGATGAAATTTCCTTTCTTGATGGTGAAGGCAAGGTGATGGATCAATCCTGCCTAGAGTCTTTTGAAGAAAACCTGCACGGGACAATGCACCAACTTCCACAGTTTTCACCCCCTGAATATAAAACGAAATCTAGTCCAGGGACTAGCAGCTAGAGTAGGAAAGATCTGTTATCCCGAAGCTGTGGAAGCAGTTCTTCAACAGCTGCAGCAGATACTTATCAAAAATGGATATCTGGAGAGGTTCATCCTCAGAAATATTGGCAAGCGGGCCAAAAAGCCTGATACCTTAACTGCAGAAAAAAAGACGTTTTCATTAGACTGCCTTTCTCAGGCGATGCAGCAAGCAAGCTGGTCAGACGGCGTGTTAGGACCGCAACCGCTAGTGCTGTACCCGTGGCGAACTAACAAGTGTTCTTCAAGAACTCTCCCCTCCTACGATTAGGAAGAAAAAGCTGACTTTCGTTGAAGGCCACTCCATGTGTATTTACATTTTCACTTGCTCCTGTTGAGCAGGATACATAGGCCTAACTACGAGGCCTCTGGAAAAGAGGGAACGTGTGCATATACCGGCCTGGTTAAGCAAAGGTGTAACTAGATCGATTTCGAGTTCTTTTCTCGCACATCTCGTTAATGCGAATCATCGAGTCGATATTAGCAAAGCCTTTTAGGTTGTATACCGAAAAGCAGCCAACTTTTCCAATGATCTACCCCAACGGGTGCTTGCAACAGCCGAAGCAGTAGTTATATGGCTAGATAATCTGATGCTGTGTTGTCAGAAGAAACTGACAGAAGCCCTTTCACTTCCGTGGCCAAACTCGACGCCAGGTGATGATCGCACCTTGTCCGCACGCCCCAGTGACAGTCGTTCGCTGTATGCAAATAGCAGCAGTCATCCCCCCATGAATCTGCCCTCCGATCAACCCCACAAGCAAACCCAATTACCCTTCCTACCCCTCCTCCCCTCCGCGGACGCACAAACCTCTCTTAATATTAATATGTTGATCATGACAGTTTACAGGTAATTATAAAGGGATGGAAATGCACCTTTTGGGCGCCTTCCAACACCTCAGAGACCGGAAAAACCTATAGAAAACTCCCTTTGTTGCAGCCAGCATTGGTTTTTTTTTCAAGTTTTGTGTTTTGTCAATACTAGGCAAGATAGGGAGTTTGTTTCAAGAGAAAAAAACTGCCTTCAAATGTATGATACAAACGGAATATATGTACAGTTTTAAGCTGAGTTGACACATCAGCAGGAGAAATGCTGCAGATCGTTTGAGGAAATTGCTTCAAGACGAAGAAGGTTGGCAGAAGAACACAGTGTTATCAGTCTTCGTTCAATGGTTGTCAGCAAAAGTAGCGCGCTATCGGCTGAAGGGTTAGCAGACTGCAGGCTGCTGCTTCAGCAGCATTATCTTCAGCATGAAGCCTCGTGGGGTTCAAAGTCCACGAACGCCATCAAAGTGAAAGAGATGTTCCACCGATTCAGCACCCAAAATTCGTGAAGTTTTTCCTGAATGTAGAATACTTCTTTAAGCTCTCTTAAACATAGGGAAGCTTTTCTCGGTTTTAATACTTTTGAGCAGCTTATTTGAGATTTATATGGCATTAACTTAAAAGAATTGCATGTATTTAACTGTACGTGCCATAGGAAGAAATAAAAATACGTCTCGATGACTGGCGCGTCGAAAGTGCTCAAGCTGCCTTATTGTACTAAGAGGAGTAACGTTTCGACCCCTCAAAAGTTAAAACAGTATAATTACACCTTTCTGCAATCTACGAAGCCACAAGGGATCCAGCGTTATACGTTCACACCTTTGTTGGTAGGCTAAGTTACGGTGTTAAGTTACTTTAAGCCGCTTCATTATGAGAAGAATGCTTGCGCCGTTGGGCTTCCTTTTCATAAACAAAATCGCATAATAGGCCCATAGTAGCAATATTACATAAAACAAATGGAGGCTTAACATCAGCGGTAAGTGTGAGCCAGTTACAAGGTTCTGCTACTGACACTTTGTTCATTATGCCTGCCACAGTTTCTCAGCAAATGAGAATCAATTTTGTGTTTCAAAATGTCAACAGTATCTGAGAGGACCTCATTTTCTGGGAGTCCGTTCCACTCTCTACTCACACTCTGACAGAAGGCGTTCAGTCGAACGTCGATACGGGCCGGTTTCCTCTGTAGTTTAAAAGGATAACCTCGCATATGGTCAGTCCGAGCCAATTTGTAGAAATAATCAAATTCTAGGGCACACTCTTGGCCTCTAACAAAACGATAAGTTTGTATGAGGTCCCCGCGGAGTTGCCTATAATTGAGAGGGAAAAGATCAAGTTCGGTCAGTTTGTCTTCATAAGACAGATGACCAAGATTCTTGACCATAGCATGGCACATTAAAGCCGCTAGATGAACCCAGTGGAAATCAGCAGCTAGAATCCGTCTTGACGGAAGTCGCCACCAGGCAGCAGCCAATCGGTCCAAGCGCGATTAAAACTGAAGAGAAGCAAACACAAACAAGCCCT
>JAYGXS010000524.1:9685-24664 GCA_036362985.1 Ligula intestinalis
CAGAAATGGCTTCTATGGCTGGCAAGACAGGACACCACCCCGTTGCCCGAACCTATCAACCAGCCGGGAAATTGCTAACAGGCCGGTAAGACGTACGTCTGGGCATGTCAGTTATTTTTTACAGCGAGAAATGCGCTCATTTGCCATGATTATGAATTCTGCAGGGCTAGTCTCGCTCGCTCTCATTTTCTGCCCCCACCCATGTACCAGCTAATTGTGTGTCACAAAAAATATTGGCAAATACAGAGAAGGCAAAAAGACGACGGGTAGGCACGAACAAGAAAACAAAAATAGACGTACTTTCGTGTACACTCTCTACGTGCCTCCTCAGAGCTTTATTCTGTTTGAAAGAACTGCCACAAATATCGCAGGTGAAATGTTTCAAATCTGAAATGAAAATCAGCATGGTAAGTGACTTCCGTGCAACTCGCGTACCAGATTCGGGAACAACCAGATACGACCAAGTGACGAAGAGGATACATAATCACTGACAACACTGGGAAAACAGGTACTCGCTATAAGTGGACGCCATCACCATAGCATGCTACTGGAGGGACGGTAAATTACGCGAGGAAGCAGACTTTCTTTCGCAAGTTTACAGTCATGGGATACAATTTGGCACTATGGTACTGTCAGGGCAGCTACTTTAGAGAGAGAGGCTACATCCCCGCAGTGGGCAATCATACTACCCGGTTTCCCAGCAGAACCATGGATGGCGGATAAAACAAAGGCTTTCAGTATAGGCCAGCTGCGGAATAAACCTGACTCTCATGTCTGATGAATAAGTACCCGCGGAACAAAAGCGACAATTTTACTAGGACGGGAAAGACCTGGCATGTCGACTGCTTATGACAATATTACTTTCCGATAACGCCTAGGCCAATCACAGATTCCCACGAAAAATCAATACGTTCCATCGGAAGATTATATGATACCTGCATCACGCATAATTCCACAATTTTACATAAAGGCGCATTACAAAGTACTCTTTATTGTACAGACTTGTAATCTCGATTCATTTGTAAGCCGCTGAACATAATATTTCCGATCCCTTATTATTTCCCGCATGACTTCCAGTAAAGTATCTCGGTGATGTCACCGCTGAGAGTTTCCCAAAAGAAAATGACGCATGTCCCAGGAGATTCATTTGAACTGCAGCAAAAGAACAAAGCCAGACCGATCAGGGTAAAGGCAAAAGAATTAAGCAACATTCATGCGGACTGTGGTCACCTGCTAAATGCATTGTAGGTCCCTGCCAATATGTCCTTGTCATTTGGGGTACCACATTCATGTGAAGATAGAGAATGATGAAACAAAGACGCACCAGATATATTTTCCTCCAGAGGACTTGTGGCATTAGGGAATTTATTGGGAATAGATAAGCGTGCTGTCGAGTTCAAAGACGCCATTGGAACATTTGAAGAGATTGTTGGCTCAAGCGTTCCATAGTCCACTTCAGCCGGTGATGGTGATGACGCTGGCGAGGGCTTCCACTCATCCCCATTGCTTGCACAGCCACTTCCACTGGATTCACTCGAGTTTTTCTCGGCGTACCGTTGTTGACCTCGAGCCTTTCCATAAAACCAACAAAGTGAGGGTTAATTAAATATGACAGTTTTATATGGCGGTACTGATTGCCAAGTCTAAATGCAATATGGACTGCACAGACTGTCAGAATTACCTTGCTACATCCAAGCACGATCTCTCTGTTGGAAACGTCTTCTTCCTGTAAGAAAAGTGAAAACTTATTGAAGGTAATAATAATACAGGGGCTTGAATAGGATAGGCGTACTGGTAAAGATATTGGCAGCGTTACAAAGCACTGCCATTAAACTGATTGTTCTTATTTGGAAAACAACAATGCCTGCCAATCTGGTTCACCGTACACAACAGTTCGACCGTCGACTCCGACAACGTCCACTGCGGAGTTCAGAGTAGGCTGGAAGCAAGCTTGATGACTTGCGTGCAAATTAAATTTCTGCACCTACCGCACGCCTTCCCCTCTTCCAATTGGTGCCCGTTCCAAGAGCGAGTTCACAATACTGCAGGCAAGAGAAAGCGTAAGCAGCTGGCGGCCCGAAGGCTCAGACCTCACAGTGTGAGTGTGTTATGAAGATTGCATTAAGAAGGAGCCATTCCAACTAGGCTATCAGTCTGCCATGAAACACATTAATCTGTAATTGACAACGATGCGTACGCGGGCGCATCCATTTCAGGAAACCGGGAATCGTAAGTGAGAATGTCATATTGAATGAATATTTTTAGTGAAGAAAGTCCATCAGTTTTCTACTCATTAACCTATGCTAGGAATGACATAGTATCAGCATCCATCCATGAAAGCAAGGCTCTTCTAACTTCAGGGCTCCTTGCAAGTCCGAGGTTAAACATTGGGGTCTAAGATTGAGTATTCCTTTGGTTCTTTGTCCAGACTACAAAACGCACTCCCTAAGCGACGCGAAAGACGGTCGATAGCAGCCAACAGAATGTGGTACAGCTGGCAACGTTTTATGATCAAGTACCACGATTTAATTCTTTTGTGCCTGGTGAAGTCCATGATGACGGCAACGAAGTTATCGCCAGCGCCAATGTCCTCCGTTAAGGATTTGCAGTGTAAGTTTATAATCAAACTTTGCCTTTAATCATTCCTGTTCATCGGGGTTCAGTTTAGGCCAAACATGGCCTTTTACGCTATTGGGAATGGTGACAGCGTTTACCGTCAGGCGACGGTGCCGAAAATCTCATGCAAACCTTGAATGTATGGAATATTGTAATATTAATTGTTTGACATAGAATATAATTCATTATGCTAATATGCAGCAGACCAATTTATGCCATCATTATCACGGTGTACATAAGAACGGAATTAAGTCACCATTGTGTTAGCATATTGCAATTGGGGCAGTTACAGGGACTTAATTATATCCAAACCCAATTTTATAGTGGAGTGCGTGAGGATGAGTATAACGGAGAGTTCTAGTTGAGCTTTACGGAATGTACAAGACGCACTTGCGCTAAGGCAATAAATAAAATATTCGAAGAATTGGTTTCAAGACGAAACCATGCCTACATTATAGTTCACTAAATTTTCAAATTTAAAAAAGTTTTAAAATAAAGCCGTTTAAAGAGTATACAAGAAGAAAGCGCACTTCTTTAATTCCAATTAGCAGCAGAGACCCATCACGATTTGACATTTCAATGGGCCAATCGAATCGGATATTGTCTGCCGCGTTTGACATGCAGGCTATTAAAACTATCAAAGACTTTCCATTTGTACTTTTTCCAGATTGCCAAAGATAAAAAATGAAAAGAACAACACTACACATTTATGGTTTCTAATATCAATTAAAGAGATCCGCATTTTGGGTAGCTGAAGAGACACTCGCTATCACAGATTGGGGGCATGGTAATGCCAGAATTTTTCCGTCTTCAGGCCAGTACATTGCTACGTGGGGGGCTTAGGTAGTCAGTTATGGATTCAAAATGTAGGTAGTGGCAGGTTGCCTCATTTTCGTCGTGCGGGTGGTGGCTCTCACTTGTGGCTCCCGGAAGTCAGGATTTGCCTAGCGGACACACCAAAAACCACCTGGATAGGCAGGCGAAACCATGTGAGTGTCTCTGGTGTGTGTCCTCCCATGACCTGTTTGTCTCCAGGCAGCAGCAATTATTATCCAAGTAAACATAGCAGATGGCTGGTACTCAGCTATTTACTGTATTCCATAGCCATCATAACAACCCTGGTTTTCGCGTTCCCGCAGTCATTTTAGTAGGCCTATGAGACACCATGCCATGCCAGGAGTACAGTATTTGGCGCAGTTCTTTATCGAATCTCACCCTTGTCAACAACGCTTCAAGTCTCAATATATCTCAAAGCTATCAGCACCTACTTTTTGTTAGGAGAGCCTACTACGAACAACAACATTACCGTCAGTGCTACCCTTTTTCACCATAAGCACTTGCACCCCAATACTTCGGTAGTATTTTTAGCATAAATCATATCAACATTTATATTAACCATATCGTTTAAAGTGTACTACTGATAACCTGTAGCAGTGTATCAGTTGGTCTATTGCCCTACAGTACCTTGTCTATTGTGCGCTCTCCGTTATTTTGCTTGATACTCCCTTTGTTGTTGCATTGCTGCCATTCATTGTCGTTTCATATTATTTTGTTAACATTAATCGTTGTTTTTCATCGTGCCCTCAGTTTACTAGGCTTTTACTTTTAGCATTTTTAGGAATATTGCATGTCTTAGCGTAATTCTATCAAACTTCAACGACAATTACTGCAGCTCTCACCCCCATTCCCCAAATTATTTCCCGCCCCCCCCCCCCTCCTACGGTCTTAAAGTTCCTACGGTGAATGTGACTTGCAATCACGTAGGCGGTTGTGAACCAGGTGGTCGTTCTAGCCATAAATCTGATCGTGGCCAATTGTGCAAATCGGCAGCAGTGCAAGTGTCAAGCATTCCTTTTTAGGAAGTGCGCTGCTCTACCTCTCGCGAGGGTTAATGGGGCGAAAAAATGTGCCTCAAGCAAATGTTGGGTCACGAAATCTGCCAGCAGACCGTGTCTGTAAGACTGCAATCACGTTATTTGAAAGACTATCAGCAGAAACCAAAATCCGTCACTTTCCCACTCTCTCCCCTTTCCTCTTTCAAACCACCGGACAACTCAGGTGGTAAGGGTAAGTTCCATAACACTAGCAACATGGAATGTCTGATCTCCCCTTGACAACCCGAAGAGCAACCTACCGGAACGGAAAACATCATTCATCGTCCGGAAGCTGGCACGCTTCAAGGTTGACATCACAAAACTAAGTGAAACCCCTTCTCCTGACGAACGCCGCAAAGCGGAGGTAGATGCTGGTTATACCTTCTTCTGGCGTGGCCGCCCAAAGGCAGGACTACAGCATACTGGGCTCGCCATTGCTCGGTGCTGATGGATCAACCATACTTAGTGAGAAAGTGTTCTCAACTGCCCTTCACTGATCATCAAATGCGCCATAAACTGTCTGCTTGTAGTAGACATCAAAGTGCACCTTGAGCTCCCACTTCTCTCTAGCAAAATATCAGGGAGTTGCAGCAACTCTACAGTGGGAAAGCTACCGGCTCTGATGTGATCCTTGCGGAGATCTTCAAATACAGTGGCTGTCAAATCATCTCCAACTTAACTATGCTCTTGCAGGAGATGCAGTGACAAAGTCCATCCACCCTGAACTCCAAGGGCGCCACAATTGTTCACCCCTACAAGCACAAGGGAAACGCCATGTCTGTGACAATTATTTTTGAATATTTCTGCCCAATATCGCTGGCAAAATATTCGCTTGGATTCTCCTGAACCACCTCAAAAACCACCTGGAAAGCCAATGTGGTTTTCGTCGTCGCCGCAGCACTACAGACATGATTTTCGCTGCGCGTCAATTGCAGGAAAGGTGCACCACTTTTGTGGATGTCACGTAAGCGTTTGACACGGTAAATCACGCTGGACTACTAAACTAAATATTCAAAGCCTGCAGGCCCCCACGCGAGTCTCTGTGACCAAGGTTCATGACCTGCTGTTCGCGGACGAGAGTGCTCTCAACGTTTAGGCTGAAGCCGACATGCAGAGGCGTATAGACCTCTTCACTACAGGATGCACAAACTTCGTTCCACCATCAACACCGAGAAAACTTCGGTCATGCACCATTCGCCGCCGCTGGGTTCTGACTACAACGCCAACGTCAACGGCACCGAGCTCAAGGTCGTGAGCAACTTTGCCCATCTCAGCAGCACGCTTTCCCGCAAATTTCGATTTAACGACGACCAATTATCTGCGCATGTCTCAGACTTGTTTACGATAACCTATGACTAAGGATTCCCGATGGAATCCAAAACGTCAGGACAATACAACTCTTTCTCCAATGAACGCTTCTTCTTCTGACAAGGTTTTTGCCAGATCTTCAAAGCCAGCAAAACCTTCCGTCGGCTTCAAGCCTCTGTATGGAATCGTCATGGTCTCCAGCTGTCAACAAAACTGAATATGAACTAGGCCATCGTGCTCATAAAGCTCATGGACGAAGCGGCGACTTAGACCATCTAAGCCAACTAAGCTTGGAGGCTTAATCATTTCCATCTTAGTCGTCTGCACCAGATACTTAACGAAGATCACAGAAAAGGATCTATGTCATTGCAGTCCTGGAGAGAACGGCAGTTCTCGGTTTCCAGGCCATGCTTAAGCATATACAACTACGCTAAAATGTTCACGTGGTACGGATGTATGATCCAAGATTAACCAAGATAATTTTTGACGGAGATGTTGCTTTCAGTGTTGATCGCAAAGGAGGGTAAAATATCCGCTACAAGGACATATTGAAAAACTTTTTGAAGTGCTCCAAATCAACACGACGACCGAGAAGGAACTCGAGCAGAACCAATCTACGTGGCGATAAACGGTAAAAACTGGCGTAGCAATCTACGAAGCCAGTTGGATTGCCAACACCAAGGCAAAACGGGCGCCTCGCAAATCTTACAATCAACAAACGCACACTGCAATCGCCCAAACCCTTCCGGACTGTCCGCGCTTTCAACGTAACTTCCATGCACGCATTGGCTTGGTCGGCCACTTCGGGATACAGTGCAACCCTCTTCCAACAGCACCCACTTCCATGGTGTCAATTTATTCAACGGGCTTTTCTCTGTCCAGTACCTCGACTGCAAAAACCTGACAACAGATTCTCCGCTGCCCTCATCCCCCGGTATCACCTCACCTGCAACTACCCTTCCTACCCGACGCATCATTGCATTCCACCACCATCCCCATCACATCTACCAGAGCTGCGGACTCGAGCCTTATTTGTCCTCACTGCAATCACGGGTGCAAGACCACAGTCGATATTTTCCCCGCTCCTCCCCTATTAGCAATTTGTAGACCTGTGGTCTTGTAAACTCATGCATACACAATATCGCACTTTTCATTGGCTGAAACTTATGCGCAATGATAGCTCCGTCTGCCTGAATATGAATGTCTGCAATCAGATTAGCTACTCCAACTGCTTTTGATAGCGGCAACTTTGGACTGCATTCTGTCGTATCGCACGTGCGCTGTTGAACGCGTAAGCGGGCGCTCTGTGCTGTGGGCTTATCTGTGGCGTAAATTCTGATATGCTGCTTTTATTTTGTAGTATGTGGAATCCTACACCAAGAAGTATCCTTTAAAGACAAGCTAAACGCGATTATCATGGATTTATTTCAATTTTGGCCAGCAGGTTAGTTTCCCATTTTAACCTTTATTGTTCTTATGCTTTGCTTGCATTTTTACTGTATCGCCTTTTACTTTTACTTGTGAGTCTCACAATATTTCATCAATTGCTTCTTGATGATCTTCTCCATTATTTTGTAGCTTATGGAGGTCAGACTCATGGGTCCGTAGTTGTTCGCAGATGCACGACTACCACCTTTGTAAAGCGGTGTAATATGCGCAGTTTTCCAATCCGAATGAAGTACTCCAGTGTCGAAAGATTTCTGGCACATCATGGAAAGTGGTTTAGCCAGCTCTCTAGCAAGATCCTTGAGCAATTTCGCAGGAATCTAATCTGGACACGGAGATTTACATTCCTTCAAGCTTTTTAGTTCTTGGAATATCGTCTCTCCTCCAAACAAAATATCCTCAGTATTTGCTGCCACCGCGACCTCGTCAACCATTGCGATGAAAACAGGTTCAATGGTGAAAACCTACTGAAAGAACTCAGCAAAATGTTCTGCTTTGTTTTTAAAGTTGGAGTTTTCGAGACAATCATAACTTTGCATAACGGAAGTCGGGTTCCTGTTGCGTGTGCTTTTCCTCAAATAACTGTATGGCAACCCTGGGTTTTTGACACCTCAAAAAAATTAAATTGTTCTCAATGTCCCGTCGTCCTTTGAAAATCATTTTTTTTCCTTGTTCTGCAAGAATTTGTACGGTTCAACATGTTTGTTGCGCCTTGTGTTGCAAAACGTCTTCAAAAGCTGTCCTTTTTCATTGATCTCTCTTTTAAGAGCTCTTTTAAGCCATTGAGGTCGGCTAGCTAGTTTGGGCACTGAAAGTGGACAATGACTGTACATTAGATGCAACAACCACTCCTTAAATTAATTCAAGTCCTCAGTGACATCCCCGGAGAAAAGAAAACCCCTAGTCCATTTGTAATGCCTCTACTCTCATTTGAGAGAAGTCGCCTCGCCATAAATTCAGCCTTGGTTCATCTACTGCAGCAGGTAACGAATAAAGACCATTATCCCAAGAAAGTACAGCGTAATCACTTCGACCTAGTGGAGGTAGGCAGCATAATTCGTCTATACTGACGGGATGCTTGGTGAAGACTAGGTCTAAACAACTAGCCTGTCGCCCTCCGTGTGCTCTTGTTGCAACGAGGACAAGTTGTGAAATAAGAGCCTCAAGTGTTGTTTTAGAAGATGGTGAGCAAAGGCGTTTTTAAACCAATTCGCCCGCAAATCGTTCAAACCTATGCTGGGAGCATTGAAGTCACTTATGAGTAAAACATCAAGTCGACTACCTAACTCCTTTATGCACACCAGTAAACACGCATCTGCATCAGTGTCTTTCCGCACTGGTCGGTAGATAGTCACGGCTTCCAGGGACTGGGACCCCTGTGTTTTAATTGTCAGCCAAATACACTTCATACCATGGGTAATTCCTTCAGGCCCCTCGCACACACTTCATTTGCTATTTCCATACATAGCAACTCCTCCACCCTAGCGTTCCACCTGGTCTCGTTTAAACAACTGGTATCCAGAAAGCGCCACTTCGAAATTGCTGATGCCCTGTGATAGAATGTTCCTGTTATTGCTATAACATCAGGGGACTCATCGGATACCTGTTTTCAAAGTTAATCAAACTTCGAGAATAGACTCTAAGCATTGGTATACAGAAATTTTAGTCGGCGAGACTCCGCAATGTCCAATTCGTTTGGCCGCGAGTTTTCCAGCACTACTGGACCGCAGCCGTCATCAGTATTGGCTGCTTCCAGAGCACTTTGTTGGTCATTGGTATTATTTTGTCCCTAAAGACAGCCAGATTGCTCTCTCCAGCACTCTCTCTCCCATAGTTTTGGCACTAATTCTCGGCGTTTAATACGTTCAACTGGATAGTAGTATAAGTGAAAAAACACCGTTTTTATGTGAGTGGCGGAGGGCTGTTTTCTGGAACAGAATCAAGTTCACCTGTTATTTGTTATCCAATACTATTTTGATAAGTCGAGGTCGGACATTTTCCGACTATTCAGTAACCGGTTTGCCTATCCTGAAGGCTACAAAAACTCCTCCTGTCTCTGGTTGTCTGATAATGTCTTTTAGCAGGTCCCGAAACTTTCCGACGTCCACAACCGTCCTTTCCTTTGGAGTAGTTCCGTTTGACTCAGGTTGGCCATGAACAACTATGCAAGTTTGGCGGACAAGGGAAACCCTTGATATATTTCCAGCCCTCGTGTCATCGGATGACCCCAAGCTATTGATAGGAATGTCTTCTGACGTTGTGTTTTCTTTACCTTCATCAGAGATAGGCTTCTTCTGGAAGCTGGGATGGCACTGATATGAACTGGCTTCGTGCAGCCTACCTTCTGCATTTTTTATTAACTTCAGGGGTTTGCATGCAGCCTTAGCTTACCCACTACCCTGTTTTTGCTGGTTGTCTGTGCCCGAACAGACTTAACTAGAAATGGGAGTCATACAATTTCCTTCTCGGCTTTGAACGTAGTGCTTGGTGGGTGTGTTGTTTTGCACAGTATCAAAGGGATTGGAGGTGGAAGCTACCGATTTTGCAGCCCGGATTGACGGTGCCTGTTCACTTTCCTCAGTAGATGCTCTGCCCCGGGATTCTGCAATTACTCTCCTCTGCTTGCCAGTCTCAAATTCAGATATGATTGTATTGTCCTCTTAAAGGAGAAACTGAAGATATTTCTGCAATTCTTGGGTGCTCGGAAACAACGAGTAAAAATTTCCAATGTTATCTCCAACCCCACGAATGTGAGGAGTGGAGTTATACAGGGTAATGTGCTGGGTCCGCCCCTATTTTGCCCGTTTGTCAACGACATTTCAGGTTGTTTTCAGTATGACAGATCCTTCATGTACGCTGATGATTTAAAAGTCGCTTATCGATATAAACCGGCAGATCGCGACATCGTGCTCGAGCTGATCAAAAAGGATCTTCAGGCCTTCGCCCAGTGTTGTTGCACATGGCGCCTCACCCTTTCATGGCACAAATGTTCTGTTATGGTTGTTGGCGACGATCATCAACCGGAATTAAGCATTGACGGCCACGAATTAAATGTCCCAGGAGTTATTAAAGATTTGGCCATATCCTACTCTAATAGTCTCAATTTGTCAGAGCACTGTGCCCTGATAGTCTCGAAAGCACGCCGAACCACCGGATTTATCCTTAGAAATTTTAAGACTATCAAGGTAAGAACTAGCCTTATAATATGTACGTGAGACCTAGTCTTGAATACTGCTCGCCTCTATTCAGTCTTCTGCGCACTAGTGAACGGGAGAAAATAGAATCGGTGCAGCACTTCTTCACTAGAAGAGTTTTCACTACAGAACACCGTAACTTAACCTACCAACAAAGGTGCGAACTTATAAAGCTGGATCCCCTTTGGCTTCGTTGATTGCAGAAGGGTCTTTTTTTACTGTTTAAACTTTTGAATGGTCAAACCTTTAATCCCCTTAGTACAATAAGGCAGCTTGAGCACTCTCGACGCGCCAGTCATCGAGACGTATTTTTATTTCTTCCTATGACACGTACAGTTAAGTACCTGCAATTCTTTTCAGTAAATGCCATATCAATCTGGAATAAGCTGCCCAAAAGTATTAAAACCCAGCAAAACTTCCCTTTGTTTAAGAGAGCTATAACTAGTTTTCTACATTCAGGACAAATTTCACGAATTTTGGGTGCTGACTCGGTGGAATCTCTCTTTCACTCTGATGGCGTTCGTGGACTTTGAACCCCGCCAGGCTTCATGCTGAAGATAATGCTGCTGAAGCAGCAGCTCGCAGTCTGCTATCCCTTCAGCCGATAGCGCGCAACTTTTGCCGACAACCATTGAAGGAAGACTGAGAACACTGTGTTCTTGTGCCAACCCTCTCCGTCTGGAACTAATATTTTTAAACGATATGAAACAGTTCTCCTGCTGATGAGTCAACTCAGCTTACAACTGTACATTTATTCCGTTTGTATCATACCTTTGAAGGCAGGTTTTTTTCACTTTAAACAAACTCGCCCAGTATTGACAAAACAAAAACCTGAAACAAAACCAATACTGGCCGCAACATAGAGAGTTTGTTTTAGGTTTTTTTCCGGTCTTCGAGGTGTTGGAAGGCGCCCAAGAGGTGCATTTCCAACTCTTTACAATTGCCTGTAAACTGGCATAATAAACATATTATTATTATTACATTATTATAATTCCTCTATCTCCATTTTTACACTATAAAGCTCCTTCTCGTGGTTTTGCAAATTTGTGAAGAAGGGTAAATTATGATGTGCAAGCCTCATGGTTTATCCTCTCCTCATTTTCCCGTGCCAGAAAATGAGCTCCCTAGATATCTCAGACCTTATCAGCCATCCTTTATTGGCTTCCCATATGCAAATAGCTCCAAACCCGTCAGTAATTATTCCCCAAATAATAACGGCCTACAGTTTACCTACCCACCAACAAATGCTTTTTGATGCATAACAATAGTCGCCGTCCTGCCACTCGAAACACACCAGATGTCATAGTGCTTAATACCAGGTTTTTTACCAATTAAATGGCTCAACTTCGAGCTATTGATTTTGAGGTGACGCCAGATGTTATATGCATAACATAATCTTGGACCTTTCCAATCATTTGTGTCTCCTCCCTTATCATAGACGAGTATGATCTCTATCGTCAAGTTTGCATTTATAATCGTGGTGGGGGTTGTCTTCTCTATATTAGAACGTTATTAAGACACTTTTCCGTTTTGTCTAAATAGCACGTCTTTCTCTGGGAATTACTGTTTGGCTTCTTTTACCCTACCGCTGCGGCAAAAGGCAAGTATAGTGTGTGCATATAATCCTCCTAACTATTCATCTGAAGAAGATGCAAATTTGTGTGAAATATTCAAGTTTATTTCAATATCCACTGTTGAAGTTAAACTTATTGCTGGAGATTTTAATTTTCCTGATATCGACCGGCTTTCAAACTAAGGTCCACCTAGATTTCAGCCTTTCCTAGATACCATCAATTTTTCTAATTAGTATCAACTGGTTTGTTCCCCAACAAGACAGAATCATATCCTAGATTTGATTTTTACAAACGGTATTGCTCCCCTCTTCGTTGATTCTAAGCAGGACATCTTCCAAAGTTATCATACATTAAATCACCGTTGTATTCCACTTCCTTCTACAGAAAAGGGTAGTGCTGGTCCTACCTATCATGCTTATGACCTCGCAGATATTTGCTTAATCAACAATTATCTTGTCAAATTGGATTGACAGAGTCTCTCCTCCATGAACTACGCTGTATATCTTTCTAATAAAATGCTTGAATTTGTGCCCACTAAAATTGCGAAACCCTACGCACCAGCATCAACCATCCCTCACTTTCTCTTGCCAAGACTAAAGAAATTGAGGAGGCAACTGAAAGATCAATCTTATAGTTCGCTGTGTGTGCATCAAAGGATGGCAGATATCTTCGAATTAGCGTCAAAGATTGGTCCTGCGCGTGACCAGCACAGGGAATCTTGCGCACTGAGCGAGTTAAACTGCAAAATCAGTTGCTCAACTGTTCCGTCGTAGGTCCTCCGCTAAACGAGGTAATAAAATAAGCCCATTGCTCAATGAAAATAAAACATTTTTACTCGATGAGTTTGACAAGGCTGAACTGTTTAATGCATTTTTTGCGAAGCATTTTACGACAGAATCCAAACCGGTCCCGTCGTTTCAACCCTACTCGGACAATGCTCTCGCAAACATTGATTTCTCCATAGAATTAATTCGTAAGCACATAATTCGGCTAAAAAAACTCGCAGTCTTCGGGAACTGACAGTATTCCCAACACAGTTATCAAAATCGTGTCGACCTTTCCCAGTTTACTTAGCCAAATATTTTCAGTCTATCTCTAAATTGATTTCTTTCATGACTATTGGAAGACATCCACTATTCTTCCAGTCTTTAAGTCAGGATCTCATTCCGACGTAAATAACTACCGATGTGTTCATTAAACCCCGACACTAGCCAAACTTCTGGAAAAGATCATTTTAAATAAAATTCTCGATTTTTGCCTAGAAAACAAGCTTGTCAGCGATTCGCAGCATGGTTTTTTACCTGGAAGATCATGCGAGACGTGTCACTTAGCTTTTCTTAACCACGTCACTTCCCTCAGTAGCGAGCGGCAATCCGCAGTTGTTATCTACTTTGACCTGAGCAAAGCCTTTAACAAGGTACCGCACGAACCGCTTCTCGTAAAACTGGAAGCTATTGGCATCCATCCTCCTCTCCTTGACTTCATCGGTTCCTACTTGTCTTACCGCATTCAAAAGTCTTAGAAGGTAACGGTTACGCCACTGCTCAGCTGATCACGAGTGGCGTTTTTCAGGGCACTGTTTTGGGTCTTTTCTCTTCATTTTTACATAAACGAAATTTCGAATGTTCTGAGAAATTCTCAAAATGTCATTTATGCAGACAACCGCAAATGCATATACTCATTTTCTAAGGACACGGCAACTTTATGCGCTGATAAATAAGCGTTGACCTGCTTACACTCTCACGTTGGAATGCTACCTGGCAGATGGAATTCTCTCCATCCAAGTGTATTTTCATGTATTTTCATCCCGCCAAGGTCCCTTGCCCACTAGTCTTTTAAAATACTTTACTTTTAGAAGGATCAACCATAAAAGACTGAAGTCTAAGTTACACAGATAGACTAGAATTGCCGCATAATGCGGATCAAATATCTGCAAACGCTGTACATATATGCGCTTTTTTGTTACATAATTTCTCCCTGCTGGAAATAAAGTTAACAATTTATCGCATGTATGTTCTACCCATCCTAGAATACTGCTGTCCCCTCTGTGGTCTAGTGAATAATAATAATAATAATAAGTTGTATATTTCAGGCCCAATAGGCCTCATCAATAAACCAAAAATTCGATAACACGAAGTACTAGAAATAATTGGTTAAACAAACAGTATCCGTAGTCTATAGCTATAAGACGAGTATAACTTTTTAGAAGCGAATTTGTTAGATTCGAAAAAATGAACATAGCCGTGTCATGCAGAAGGTGAAATTCAAAGGCACACACAGATGAGCCACATCGTTATCTAGATTCTGACTATGTATTCTGGTACCCACTGCCTCTGTTAGTAAGGGGGAGGGGGCTTGGAAGCAAACTCAGTCGAAGCTGAGCGTGGGGCAGAACAATAGTTATGAACGAAACATTACTGGTATAGACGGGTTCCCGGCACTACACTCGGGTTCCCAAACCGGTGCGGCATAATGGAACATAGGGAACCCATCAGTTTACGATCGTGATGGGCACCACCGTATAATATCCAAAATTCCGTCAAATCTACAAGACCATCGTTGGGGATGTCTGTGATGTGACCAAATATAAGGCCCTGATGATGGTTGATGACCAGCGAAACGAGAGCCGTCAAGACTGCGTCCTGATTTCGACGGACACGAGTCAGAGGAAGGTAGTTTCAAGAAGGGATTCTAAATTCCCGATGGTCCTTTCTCCGGATTGTAGAGAAAGCTGCCCGGAAAAGATGAGGAAAACAAAAGGTTAATAGATTCAGTGTTAAGATAAATGTGCAGTCTTCGCTTGAATACACATAGACTAGTCAACGCCCGAATATCAATCGGCAAATTATTCCAAAGATAGCTATACCTAGAAGCAAAAATAAGAGATCGCTTAGAAGTGGAAGAAGCAAGAGGAGGTATAATCAACGTTGAATTTCTTAAGTTGTAAGGGCGAGTAACGGGAGTAAG
>JAYGXS010000525.1:0-24661 GCA_036362985.1 Ligula intestinalis
CTAATTCCTCACCCATTTAACTCTATAGATACCACTTTCGTACGAAAATATGCTGTAGGTAGAGATAAATGTGTGGGACTACATAAGATACTTTTGCACAACTAGACAACTTTTCTATAAATCTGTTTTCAAGTTCCCTCAATATTCATCGTTGTAATGCATCCAAACCCAAAGAAACAATGAGCATATTTACTTAGCATCGCAACAAACGAATACTAACAGAAAGGCCACCCTAAAGTGAAATAATGCAGAAGACAGTTTTCATTGAGACGCAGCATATCGGTCATCATGTGCAGCAATTTGTAACTCACCCGTGCTTTGTGAAGTGATCTGTCTACACGCTTCAATAAGCCTATATTCTTATTATAACCACTGGAGGAAAATGTGGAAAGTTCCTTCGGCAATCGAGTTATGTGAACCTTTGGTCCCGTCGTTTATCTGCGCACAAGTGGCTGGTGCCTGAACCTCTTAGAAAAATACTCCATCATACACCATCTGGTTCTAGGCTGGACATAAGCGAGAAATTAAACAACAACGATCTGGCTCGAAACTCACGAATTTCAATTGCAGAGGGTGCATTGTAACTTTGCTGTCAGTACGCCTGTCGAATTTTCCACAAAAACACACTTGTTTGCCTACATGGTTTGACTTTTGCCGTCAGTTCGCAACTGTAGAGGCCATCGCTCCTTCATTGATATTCGCCTGTAAAAATGATAACTTACTGTTGCTGATGCTAGAGCTCTCAACGTGCACTAGGGCCTTTATCTATCAAGGCTGTCATCTGTGTCCCCGAACTAGACGAAATATGGGTTGATCAATCATGTTTTTTAATCTTTCCGCTTTAATTATTTAAACCTAATGATGTGCACCATGACTTGAGAAATGTTTGTTAACTATTTAATTTTTTATTGAAATTTTTAAAAGATTAGACTTTTGAAGTTCTATATTTTTGAAATCAGTGTTTGCAGGTATGCGGACGATAAAAGTTTCCCGTTTAGCAAACAAAGATACTGAAAAAAGCCTTGCACGATAACTTCTCATTTAAACTTTCCTTTTAATGGGCAGGTTACCCTGCAAAGGTTTTCAATCTTTACACTGTTTTAAAACAAAACATATCATTTGCTGAAAAATGCATTGAAAAATTCTGGATAATATTAGTCATCATATGAGCTCGAGTAACAATTTATATCATAGGTCTCAGTATTTTTGCATGCAGAATCAGGGACAGGCTTTTAAACTGCAATTGTAAAATGGTGTAATTCATGTTTGCTTAGAGTAGCAATGGCTAAAGCTTTGTCCTTTCAGTTTTTATAACCATGCCTACAACTGCTTGAACATTTTAAACTAAACCAAACCCTTATATACAACTAGCCTGTACGATTAGTGGATTCTGTTGATGTCTTTTTGGCTCCGCTACTCTCAACACTATCATGGTGATTCCAACCCATCGATTTTTAATCCTGTTAAGCCATGTCCACCAACTTTGTAAACTATAGGATTACTTTTTCGTTTCGACCTAACACACTACATTCCAGGTACTTTCGCTGAAAAATGGAGAGGAGTTTTTCCTAGAGTCTGCTCTTTTCGTTCTTTTTTTAAACTTATTGACTCTTGGAATCATAACTTTATTTATCTGAGCTTTCTATTATTGCTCGTATGTTGCTGCCTCTCGTGCGGCAAAACCTCACAGCTACGAGCTGTCTGAAGCGCTTTGCGCCCAAAGTTCTCGCGAATAGAGGCAACAGTTCGCATCCCAGGTGTTTGTGTAGAAGACGTCGGAGCGTTATGATTCCGGTGAACGCTCCGACTTCTAGACAAACACCTGGGATGCGAACTTTTGTCTCTATTCTTAATTGACTCTTGCCATTTGGCATCATCTATAAGCTGGGGAACTTTGTAAATTTACTCAAATAAGGAGTTTAGGAGAATACATTGTACATTTATAATGCCCTCAATTGACATGGAAGATTTGTGTAACAGACTCAGATGCCACAGAAAACCAAAAACCATCGACTGTAATGGAGAAATGCTTTTGCATGAATTATATTCTTCGCTCCACATGCCGGGGATCTCCGAAGCGATAGCCATATTAGAAAAACAGTTGGGCATCTCCAAGCCCGCAATCCAATGTCCCTCCTGCGCGCAGCACTGTCGCAAGCTAAAGGCTCTATACACAACGAGCAGCTAACCAGTGTAAGTTATCGCATGTCATATGCTAATTTCTCTACCATTAACAAAAGCCATGCAGGTTGACAACATGTAAGCCGCATAAAAGAACGCAAACCGACCACCACTATCAGTTTATTTGAGGGATGTGTAGGTGGGTTGCCTTCGATTTCCTTATTTGTACATGTGTTTTGTTGTAGCAGAAAAATAGTATCTTGGTTTCTTTCGAAGCAAAAAGACATGAGACATAAAGTTAAACATATATTTTTTCAATTTTTTCAATTTTTAAGAGAAAAACTGTTGCTCTTTTGAGAAGGATATAATAGGAAGAGGGGTTAGAAATAAATCTTCCACTCCTGAAGGGAGGGTCCAACGGGGCGAGGTGCATTGTAGAGGCCACCATGATCATCACCGATGTGCGAAATCTGCAGTCTGATGCTCCCTTGCTGATTGCAGAGTCCGCCGACAAGGTTTGAATAATACAAATATCTGCCCAGATCATCAACGGGCCACTGCGAGTCAAACAGAGCGAGAAAGGGAAGGTTCTGTGTGGACTTTGGCCGCGAAACTCGGTTGATTTGATCGCTGATAGCGTCATCACTGTATGTAGATATTCAAGTGGAGAAGAACGTGGATACTTACGCATGGCACATATGATAGTAGGGCGAAATCCAAAGGTTTTCGTAAATAACCTAATGCATACATTTAAGTGAAATATAGCTAGTATAATTATGTTTGAGCTTTTTCACCGTTTTGAGATGTTGACTTCTCCTTACCATAAAACGTAAGGCTATAAAATTAATGCTACCAAAATGTAGAAAGTAGTATTTTTATTGCAATTTGTTGGCGGCCTTCAGTTCGTAATATACGTGCTATATTCAAGAGTAATAAGCGCTCATTTCGGCTAAGTCGTGAGTAAGTTTATAGAAAAGAAATTTACTATGCTATAAGAAAAGACATTACCAAAATGTGCTCTAGTAAACATTGTACTGTGAAAGAATTCAAAAATAAGTAAAAATGGAATAATTCCCTTCCTGAACTGGAAGTGAAGCCAAATTTAAGTAATCGCATTTATTCTTAGAAACAAGCAATAATTGAAGTTTTTCAAAATTATTTTTAGCTATCGGTTGAAGTTTTTTTTGCAAAAAAATGCTTTCAGAAAAATGTTTTGGTAGAACATTTTTTTACCGCACAGCTGGCATTGCGCCTGAGCAAAGTCTTTATGTTACCGCATAGACAACCTACAGAAGGGCTTATTGAATGTAAGCCATGTTGAAGTATAATTTTTGTAAACAGTACGTTCCGCTTAAGCGTTATTTATAAGCGGAACAGACAGAAGAATAATTATTATCAAAAAGGGGTCATATATGGCGTGCTTTTTGCATTTACAACCTTATAACTGATCGTGGAATAAATATCCTCAAGCGAACAATAATCTCTTATCAAGAGAAAAGTGCGTTTTTTCATATACAGTCAAATGTAATCGTTTTTCTTCATGTTAATCGAATAAATTGTCAAAAGTTTCCGATTTCTTTGTGGCATTACGTCAAAAAACGTTAACGTACCCAGAAATCCGTCAGCTTAATATCAAAAGTGAAAAGTTATTTAATCTGAAGAATAACATCATGCGTGGGATTTAGCAGATATTTCGTATGCTCAATAATGTGGTTTGCCGTTTTGAAGGATTTTTACATCTGACCTACATTGCCATCCCCATAAGAACTTATATCCAAAAGCTCATCTTTTCGGTAAGTGCTGTTTAGTTTTACCTTAGTTTTAAGGTTTTGATGTAAACTCCGAACAGAAGCGCAATTTATCAATTTAACTCAACTTTCTTAACCCAATGACGACACTGAAAGCGAGCAAACTGATGAGAGCCTTTATACATTGATATTCAATAAATAGTTATCCTCTCATGGTTCTTTGTACAACATATTTTGACAAAAAAAAGTGCTTTTATATTTAGTTTTATACTTAACAAAATATTTAACTTTTTGTTCAAATTTATAGCTAGTTTTACGTCTCCAAAAACAACGGATAATCGATAAAATTTTATATTTCTTAACAAAAACTTAGTAGCACTTATTGTTCTATTAAGTAATTAATATGCCTAATGCTGCTCATTATTATTTATAAGTTTTCGTAAATTCCTTCATGCTGGTGTGAGAGAAATAATTAAACTTAAACAAACTGAGGCAAGTTGCTTGCAGGTGTCGGCATACTGTGTATACGCCTATAACTGATGACCGATTGATTTAGTATCAACTTGAACTTTGGTTTATTCATAAGGTTCATTAATAGCGGCCAGAAGATTTGTTGATCTTGTAAAATTTACTCAAGTCGTGCGATTGCATTAGGAAAACTGCAACAGCTACGCTGTCTTTGGGGCTTTGGCAGAATTAACTAATCTGTTATTCTGGACTCAAGATAATGCGATCCACGTGTTTTTCACCCGAGTTCTTTGTTGCTACTTCATTTGCACTACAGTGGTCTCCTTGTAAATTAAGATACTTTGCTAGCGAAGGTCTGCTTAAGGTGAAGCTGACCACCTCAAAGACAAATAACGCATAAAACAAATTCTTTAGATTTTGCTTTCTAACCCTAGCGAAGAATGTATCGCTACGTTTCATATTTTTATTGAATCTTCAATTGGCTTATGCATTTACATATCATATTTGTAAGAATTCTATTGTCTGTCCTTGGATAGATGTTTAAGTATTTGCAAGTCCAGGTTGTTCTGCGGTATCAATAGTAAAAAAAAACACAAAACCAGAAATGACAGTTTTTGAGCATCGTGAACTTCACGGAATTAATAACTACTCCCTTTTCAAATGGCAGGAGTAAAAATAAAAAACTGCCTATCAAGTGCTATAACTTCAGTACTAGTTATCATGTGAATTATAAAAACCTCCAGATATGGATAATTTGCTAGTAAGACCGAAAGACGGAGGCATTCAGTTTACTCACGCAGTGCTGAAAACCACTATTCCCCATGGACCATTTTACAGCGGACAATAGTGTGTGGCGTATTCTATGACATCTGTTTGGTAGTTTTGTGGATTAAAATATAAAAATTATGAATAATAATGAATCAGACACTATGCAAATCTTGAATCTGCCAATATTTTGCGCCTTAATTGTGAATATAATAACAAATAAAGTACGCGTTGCAATTTGCATTTATCCATTTGTCTGGACTGAAGTAAACCTAAACCCACTTGTCCTTCAAGCTGGCACTTATTTACGTAGGCTGCACTTTAAGTGGGGGTGTGGCTGTCTACCTCAAAGCCACACAGTGGTTGAATATTAGTTCATTTTATCCAGCTGCCTTCAAACTGACAGTGTATTTTGACCATACATTTTGCTGGATTCCAACATACACACCAAACTAGTTTGTTCAGTGACGATGGCAGGAGCTCAGGAGCAGATTTAAGTAAAAGTGGATGCAGCAGGCCCAATCTGCACTCTCAACCTTCATCCGGGGTCAAAAAGAACAAACAAGATCAGACTTTGGCCGTTTTATCCAAGGAAAGTCCGAATCACTGCCTCCATTCATCAAAGGTGGTAGAAGACTTTGCGCCAACACTAACGTACAACCTATTCTTAATCAAATTCTATAGGTGTTAAGTCAGGCTCAAGGACAGCGAGACTGGTACTGTGATTACGTTTTCCACTTCTACATACAAGCAATGAAGCCGAAAGTTAGTAGTATTGTTACTATTTCTGGCGTTAGTAGTAGCCAGAGGTGAAGCTGATTAAAAATCAACGCTGGCTCTCATAACCCCTCGATCTCAACATGGTGTGTGAGTATAAGTTAAGGCTATTGTAAACGCATGCATGGCTGGGGTCCAGAACACATCAAGGCTTGCCTTGGATTCCACCCTGTCAACTCTGCCAAAAAGGCCGTGGCATTTTCTTCTAGGGTTGAACTACGAGGACAAAGATACTGCGGCTAGAAGTTAAGTGCCTTCACAAAAGTGCTTATTCTAGATATCATCCTTACTAAGTCCAGCGTGTGCCCGGAAGAACTCGTCACCCAGTATGCACTCTCGATCTATATTTGTTCACAAAAAAATCTAATAAGTTACTTTGGATTAATTCTCAGCTTTGCGTACCCCTCCAGGGAAACTCTCGCATCGTGTTTTTGAATCTTCCTCCAGTGGATGCGAAAGTTAACACTTATTTCAATTAAAATGCAAACTAATCTCATGACCTGGCAGACATCATGCCAACATTTCACACGGCTGAGAAAATTTTAGGGAATAACGACAGGCATGCCATTTATTACGTAACTATCGCAAAAGGGGTCAGTAGTACGAGAGCATAGCGACTGAATTCTATTAAATACTGAAATTTTTGCCCTATTACCTATCGATATCTGATGAGGCTTGCAAACGTATTTCCGAAACGTCAGGAGAATAAAATGCATGGCCGCCCTACTTTAAAAAATGAGACAAATTATCTTATTGTTTTTCTATGAGTAACCTGTGCTCAACTACATAAACAACAAGTTGAATTACTTGAGTGGCATAGTGGTGAATAGTTGGGTTACGATAGAAAGGTAATAACATAGCAAGCCTTAACAACTATTACTCCATGGATATCTTCGAATTAAGACAAACTGATGTTTTTTTCTAAAGAGGACTTATTTCTTAATATTAGGGCTGACCGAGAACATAATATTTCTTTTACACCTACACAGAAGGTGAAAGTGAGAGTGAACTCCCATATGAGGCGTATGTAGGTCACACACCAAGGGCGAAGGAAACTTTTTTCATCAGTGCTGACGTCTGTTCAGAATTGGACTGCGCATAAATTGTCTTTAAAGCGTTAATTTATCCCGAATAATTTGTTATTCTGTACTTTTCTGCAAGTGTCCTATAGGCGATTTCGACTCAGCCCTTAAGCAAACGTTCTTTATTTCAAAATTTTTACAGATAATAGCAAATCTTATGCGTGCAATCTATCTGCACTAGAGTTAAACGCTAAATATGCTACGATTGTATGAGAAGAGCATATAAAACTATGGTGGATATACAATAACTTTTTTAAGCCTTTAATATTTGGCATGTGTTAATACATTTTTGTAAGCCAAACACCCAATCTTTCTAAAAAAAAGTGTGTTGTCCTCCAGTGTATTAGAGCGTCCACCCTTATGATAAACAGTTGTTTGAAGGAAAAAAATGATGCACAGGAGAGCATGTACAGATAAAAATCATACAGGTTATGAAAGAAACTGGCATGAGTTTTATGTGATAGATAAAGAATATGAAAAATTTGGATGAAGACAACAAAAGATGGAAAGGGATGGTTATAGCAAAAGAAAGAATGCAATTTCGATCAACTACTAACAGCACGGCAACTACTGCAAGAAACATACGTATTTTGTAAAATTTTAACTATTTCTCACATACCAGCGAGAACGCATTTACAAAAACTTAAAAATGATAATAAACAGCAGTATCAATATTAATTACTTTCAATAAATATGAGATATATAATGTGTTTTTAAAGAAAAATAGTTTTTCCTCATAAACCTCTTGTTCCGAAAATGTAGAAAATAGCTATACAAAAGAACAATAAATTTAAATACTTTGGTAAGTTATGAATAGAATGGAACCAATTTCTTCATATAAAAAGAACGTCTCTCTAGACAAAATATCTTGCTAATATAACGATTAATTGATAACTATTTATTGAATACTGTCGACTAAAGTATGAAATTACTTTCTTCGTTTTCAGTGACTTCATTTAAAAATTGCACGTCCGCTTGACGTGTACTCCAAAACCTATAAAATAAGATAAATATGTAAAGGGAATTTACCGACAGGAAGTATTCTAAGATATTAACTCTCATGAAGATTGCCATGTTGCTCATTTGTAGAAATGCCTCAAAAAGGAAAACCCACATTGTCGAGAATAAACCATATCCCAAACGAGTACTGATATTGCTATTCATTATATAATAAAATCAAATTTTCATCAAAGCATACCTCTTTAAAAAGTGATTTGATTAGATAGTCGGCTGACAAATTTCTGTGCATATTAAATGATTCCAGGTAGATGTCGCAATGAAATTGGACACTTGTGACAATTTGTTTAATTTATCAAACTATCAATGACTTAATTTGATAGCGATGAAAAAACTTCCTTTTCTATTAATAGTGGATTATTTTTTTCGCAGAAGTGGATTGCTTCCGAAATCTGTCTTAACCCTGCGTATGCAAAAAAAGACTGACCATTTTTATAATCATTTTTAGAAATACGCATTTTTCCTCTCTGTTCTCTTTCTAATAACACATAAGTGGAACGTCTTCTTTTACAAATAACTAATTTTTTACATGAAGAACATTCAATAAGGCATGTTGCGCATTTTATTTGCGGTAATATGTGCGGATTCATTGCCGAACCGGCAAGATGAGCGGCGCAGTTTAAAACAAATAGGATTTATTTTAAACTACTGGGTTATGTGACAAAACTTCACAGGACGCTAAAGGTAATTTTTAAAATATAAATTCACCTTGTTTTTGCAAATAATTGCGACTTCTTAAAGTTGGCTTCATTCCCATTCAGGGTATTTTGGTCAAAATATTACAGTTCTGCAAGGCTAAATTTGTCCACTTATTTAAACTTATTCTAAAACTCTTCCATGGCACAATGCATATTAAAAAAAGTGTGGTTTTGTCATACCCTATAGCAAACCAAATTCCTTCAATATAAACTTGCTTATTATTTGACCACATTGAGTGCCTATTTTGGTCGACAATTTTAACTAGGAAAGCAGTTTTCTAAAAAAGCACTCTTTTTTATTAAATCTATTCAGTTGATCGAAATAACCTGGCATGAAGGTTTCTTGCAGCACTCGTAACACTGTACTAACATTTTTAAAGCTTGTCTTCTTGAATGAGCACAAGACTTTTCTCAGATCAATAGAAGGCAAAACGTTAGGTTTTAGTGAATGAAGGCAACGACTGAATGAGATTTCCAAATATGGGCATTTGAGAAGGAAACTTTATTAATAATCTGAGAGATTGAATTTTGTCTAAGAAAACTTCACGTATCAATTGCAGGACTGAATCAGATTCACATTATCGCCCATTAACTGGCTCCTACACAATCCATTTATGCACAAGTACAGTATGTCGATCGCTACATGCAACATCATCAACATTGTACGGAAACCCTTATAGCTGGCAGACCTACACGGACGTACAATTCATATAACATTAACAGAACAACACATCTTAAAAGGTAAGCATATTTGGATTAATAAGGTACGATCTATTAAGTGAGAACTAATTTGTTAAATAGAAACACCGTCAAATCGAAAAAAAAGATTGTACGACAGGCCAATCATTGAAGTTCTTATATAACTGAGACCACTTTTGGAAAAAATAATTAAAAGTACAAAAAGAAAAAGTTATTAACGCGTAGCATACTAATATTCCGTCATATGTTCTTTAGCCTTTAAAACAGCTCTTAGTAGGGAGTGTAAATAGACAACCAAGTTGTCAATGGTGGCTTTGTTTTCACAGTAAGTAAGCACAAACTCAATTTCTGCTCCATTGACCTACGTTTTGCTGGCTTTCACCAAATTCACATCAGTAACGCAAACATATTTTCAATGGTATTTAAGTCTTGAGGGTTTGGTGAAATAAAAACGGCCCGCAGGCAGTAAGGCAAGCTGTCATCAAAAATATCGATTAAAATCTTAAGGTTAATGATTATCATACCCCTTTGGTCACAGAACAGTGGTGTTATCTTGCTACATGTGACTGGATTGAATGAAACTATTACCCAAGATCGGCCTGTTAATTCCGGCACAATTTCCGGCGTTTTTTGGTGTCTTTGTGTTCATCCGTCAATTGAGATTGTCTTAAGTCTACAAAAAACCTTAATAATAAGACAAACATAAAGAGCATTTACCGAAAAAAGTGCGTTTTAGGATATAAGTTCTTATGAAGATGTCAACGTGCACCATATTTAAAATGCCTCAAAAGGGCGAACCGCATTGTTTAGCATAAAGAAAGTCTTTAAGATAACACTGATTTTTTTGGTTTTAAGATAAATAAAGAAATATTTATATAAAATGTAAAATTGTTTTAATTAGATATTTAACTGACTAATTTCTGTGTACAGTAACTTTTTCGAAGGCAATTTTTCAAAATTAGACTGGAGATTTCGAAAATTTTTAAATAACCTGAAAAAAAATTACTCAAATTGACTAAAAAGTAAAGAACTCACTTTTCTCTTTAGTGGATTAATTCCAACATCCGTTAGAAGCTACTTTTTGCGATTCATAGTAGCTATGTATATGGTCATTTTGAGAGTACATAACTGTTTTGTCTGTGCCGCTTCCAAATAACGCGTAGACGGAACGCAAAGCTTAAAAAAGTGATATTTTTATATGATCGTCATTTTATAAGGCCTGTTTTACAGTACCATTACGGTTAAATATAGGGACACTTTTCTTATTTGCCAAGTAGGCGATGCGATAATAAAATGCGGCGAAAACCATTTTGTTACTAGACTATTTATTTAACTGTAAGTAGATAAAACTTGCCATTGTTATTGTCAATACTCCTATTTGAAAATTTTGCTTAAAGTTTTTTCACCTGCAAGGTTACACGCCTTCAGTTTTACCTATCCAATTTGCTTAATTTATTTTATGACTTCTACTCAAGCATTTTCAATTACTATTCGTTATTGTACTATCTAATATTCTATTTTATTCAACTAAAAATATGAATTTTTTAATAACCATCATAAATTTAAGATTAAAAATTAGTTTGACTAACTGAATGGCTCACAGAAACTCGGAAAACTGAAAATAATGAAAGTTTCGAAGAAAAGTTCGGCAACTTATTGGGTTGTTTAATGCATCACAGAGCACCTACCACAGTATTATCTCAATTGTTATGCTACACTTAAACAGTTGTCAAACAAAAGCTGTCTCATACTTTCCAGGATTTCCAATCAGTCATTATATACTGCTCGTTTATGTCATTTTTATATGCACAAACGTGCATTCAACATATATTCAATGCTTGCCATATGCTGAGCCCATGCGTTGACCACATCGGACTTACTTATCAAGCGAGTGTGTGTAATGATACCTTTAGACAGTTAAATGTAATATTAAAAATGCGCTTTGCATTTATAATCACAATTAACATAACAGGTTAAGGTCACCATGATAACCACCACGGTGTCTCCACAATGCGAGCTAATTCATGAACTGTGAGAAGGCTTGCTAGGCAAACCAACGACGAAAATTAATAAGCAGTCTTTGTTTGACCTAAAAAGCACACCAGTAGAAAGATGGAGGACTTGAGTGCACTAGCGATTAAATCACTGTGTCAGCTGCGGTAGCTCTAAAATCTCCATCTGCTCCCGCCACACTCTTGGTGGTCCCCACCTACCTATCTCCACACTTTAAATTACTAAATCGCAAGCAATTTCTATTGATAAACTAAGAAGCTAACTACAGATTTCACTTACTAGGGCAGCTGCGACAACAGAACCGTGTGATTGCTGAGCAAAATATATCTTAGATGTCATTGCTCATCAACACGTACATATTACAGTTTTCGCCGGCCACTGCAAGTATGTGGGACCAGGCGCATGTTCTTGGCACTGTCGGAGATGGCCAAGATGACGTCGATCCCCCGACGTGGCAGTGTCCGCGAGGCGAGGAGTGAATGGTGCCTGATTCTGCATCTACGCATGCCACTTAGGCTGACTGGAAGCAGCGGGACAAATTCCACTTCACGTAGCCTGAGCCTTCTCATCACCGCAATCCACATATTTCACCTGGTCACAGCCTACACTTAACCAGGGATTGTACAATAAACATCTGGCCTGGACCTCCCAGGGTTGGATTGCCATAAAGGGCACATTGCGGAGGGTGCACTAAAACCTAATTCTCAGTACGCCGGCCCACATAAGCATACACTGGTTAAACCGGGTGGTCCAAGTTATCCCCTCTTTTAGCAATTTATCAGGCCAATCCTCTTCTTGCCTGTTCGTCTTTAACTCTGCTGTGCGATTGTTGCGTTTACACCATCGCTGAGGACAGACTCCAGTACGAACCCGAAGGCTTAGTCTAATAAAGTGACTATTTTAGTGGTCGCGTGTTCACATTTTGTCCATAGCGCCTCTGAACGGTTTGCCCGTAATATCCTCCATATGGTTTGCTTTATAATATTTGATGAGCTGCCCGCTTTCATTATTTGGCAAAGACAGAATACAGTTAACGCCATCGATCACGCAACATTTCAACGTAGGCAAAAGATTGATACTCCTTTGCTAATCGATATGGATTTAGTTTGTGATACTGCTTGTCGTGCAGTCTATTTTGAAGTTTAATCCATGAAACATGTTTTAATTTATGAAGGCAGTCAAAATCAATGATAAATAGGCATACTACTCAAGTAGCCAAATTTTAAAATAAATACTTTTTGCTGGTAGTCAGAACGAAGCTCGTTAAAGAGCCTGTGTCCTATCACGATGGAATACACTTCAGAATAGACTACACGATGATCAGTATCACAACCTGAGTCAGTACCGATAAGCGAAAGATGTTAAATCTATCACCTTTGTCGAACTTTCGCGTGATCCGTGGCATCTTCTGTAAATATTGCACCTCATAAACCCATCGTTTCAGCATGTTTTTCTACGGAAACTGTGGTCAGAGAGGGGTTTTGAAGATGGGGAAGTAGGATAGACAAGGAAAAAACTGTAAAAGTAAGTGGCACGTGTAAAACGTTAAGTTGAATTTGCTTCCCACGGCTGCTTGGAGTAAGTTGTTTCGCATGAAAAAAATATACCTCCGCCCACCTTTTCTATTCCTTTAGGAATTTCAGGAAACCTCCATTTCGGTGATCGGTTTTTTTTTAACACGTTCAATAATAATACAGATAAGGAATATCTACAGATATAAACCAACATTTCATTATGCAATAAAAATGCATATTGTGGTTATTAAAGTATATTCCACTGCCTATCCTTATTCTTTACCCCTAAAAACCCTATACTCACCGTTTCCATAGGACAAAATTCTGGAACTAGGGGTATTCAAGGTGCATGCATTAATCTACTGAAACCAATTATTTGAAACTGTTGGTGTACACCTTGACTTGATAAAGAAGGGTAAGATTTGTATAGGGCCATTTGATCTTTAATGTATGACGTGTTTTAATTTATACTCTTGCTAAACCGTTGCTTTTTATATGGTATGCGAATCAGGGCTGAGAATAAATTGCGGAGCTTTGATTGGTCAGACCATGAAACTCTTTATTTATAAGTCTTATTTTATTTCTATGCTGCTCTATCATTAGCACCAAAGTAGCGTCAACCTCCGTCTAATGCAGCACTCATCGTCTCGTGTGACTGTCTCAAAGAATATGTCGGAGTTCAATCAGTCTTTCTTAAAAAGTAATCGCATGTTACAACCTTTCTTCGTTCATTCATACTGGAATACCTTTGACCTAAACAGACCTATTGCTAAAGCTATCTCTGGACTAATACTCGGACTGGTCGGCTTATGCGCGCTTATTGGCAATGGGCTAGTTGCTGGGATCTTCTTGAGGTAAAATTCAACAATCATGTATTCATGAATAGCGCAATACTTTGATTGATTTGGTGCATGATCAGTTCAGATAACACGAGCAGTCTGTTTTAGTTACATGCAAACAACAAGCAATTTTATTTTTATGGTTATAAAAACATGTTAATTCTTTAAAAAAGATGATAAGCTTGGTCGCAGTTTTGTTTCCACTTTCCCATAGAGGACAATTTTGACAATCTCAATTTGACCTTTATCTCTAAAACCCAAAAAACAAAACGCTTATTCAATACTTCCTTCGACCCAATTATGAAAAAATCTCGGCTGGCTTTTACGGGTCAATTTATTTATTTAAGCCAGCTAAAGTCATGCTTTTTAGTCACATAGTCTCATGAGATGATTAAAGTATATTCCGACGTTATACTTTCAAAAATAAGAGGACACCGTTCAACTGTCGATACCGTTTATATTCATCGTGCGCTCCGATCATGTGCTCCGATCATGCGTTCTGACCACGTGATCACGTGAATTAATTTATAGTTATAGTAGAATTGCGAGACACCTACCGCTAGCCCTCTTCCCCACCCACCCGCCAGTGTCCGATGTCGTTACAGTACCAAGTACGCAGTCACAGAAACTGCTAAGGACACCAATTTATGAGTGTTGCCTATGACTTGGAACACACACAACATAGTAACTTCCCTTAAGAAATGGCTGGGTTGGCCCAGAGATCGCGCCCAGGAGTGTCCGAAAGGCCACGCTAAGAGACAGTTATTGTAGCCTGCCTTGAAGTTCACAAGTCCGAAATTGGCAGCATTTTTCTAACCCCGCTTAACGCTCTGGATATCTGGCTTGCGCTAGAGAGCATATCAGAGGTAATGGCAAGCAAACAGTCGGCCGAAAGTAGAGGATGGCCAGAAATGCGAGAAAAATGGTCGTGTTGCATGCAAAGCGATCTGGCCGCACTTTCAAGTTTAAGGAAACCAAACTGCTTGAGAACCGTTAAGTGTTTAATTTTTGTTTTGGTGGCCCGTATTCACGTAACAACCGCAAAATGTACCTGCAAACATACTTAGATTAAATCTAAACTCTACATCGAAAGTTTGAGATTAAAATAAAACAATGAAGGAAAGGATGTTCGTACTTTTTCAAACTCCCAATAGCCTTTCGTGAATTTGGACGGATATTAGAGTGTGATTAGTTGACAAACAACCAAGGTTGCATAAAAAGCTAAAATGAATTAATACTTAAGCCAACCTTATCTTGAATTGAATAAATAAACTAAAAATAAACTGGAAACCAACTTAAAACCAATTAAACTATAAGCACCCGCAGGAACTTAATGAATTCGAAGTTTTAGAGATAAGTTATACGCAAATATATATATACATATTTTATGAGCGATAAAGTGCTTTGGGAAAAAAATTTTGATAAAGTGAATTTTCAAAAATGGTTCCTCAGCTTGTCTTCAGACGTGTGAGATATGTACAAAAATAGTTAACTTAAACCGATGAGTAACATAGGTTTATATAGTCTGTAAAGGTGTGAGCAGATAATCATCACCCGCCTTTGGTTGTGCAGGCAATGGGAAAATAGTGATCACTCGCATGTGATTATGCGGACCGGGTGAGGAAAATAGTTTTCATCCAAATTTGATCATGTGGTAGGCGGCGGCTGTTTAAGATTCCATTTGATCTTCAGTGATTTGTAATTCACATCCAGATTGATATGCCTGTGAATGCATGCCTCATCTGAGTGCACTGCCTTCAGGAATTCGCAACCTATTTAGATGGTCAGTTTCCAACGATTTGGGTTTGCTCCTATGCAAACTTGTGTCCTGTATCCGGTGTCTGCATGGCAACCTGCGAAAGGCGATCGCGTCTCCCAGCGCTAACTGGTGTTCATAGATGTGGGTGGAAAACACTTTCCCGGATTGGCCACAATATACTACATGACAACTGGAACGAACAAAGGTCCAAAACCAAGGAACAAACATTTTTCTTTCCCAAAGTACTCTATCGTTCGTAAAATAAATTGTTTGTGATGCCAACTTTCAACACATAAAAAGATGTGCTACTGGCACTTAGCTAGTAACATATAAATTATAAAAAGCTTTGCGGAACGCAATCGGTCGGCCCAATCCGCAAAAAGCATCAACCCAAGATGGGCACATCGGTTTACAATCTTATACTATGTACTCCTGATCAACAACCGGCATGTTATCGAACCAGATGGCTCGATGGTTAGGAAGTCTGCCCCTGACCGCCAAGGCGCCAGTTCGAAACTCGGTTGAAGTGGCAATGTCAGCGGCTACTTTAGAATTGGCTGCACGTAGCTGACGAGAACCAACAGCCCGAAATAGCTTTATTTTTTTGCCGCTGTCTATGCCGGTATACTGAACCTGCCCCCTCTTCTTCTTCCTGTTCTTTGGGAGACGATAGACGCGATAACATATCTGTACCCTGAATCTTTAGGCATATCTATATAGCAAAGGACATCGGTATATGAGAATTTCAACCAATGCCCCTTAAACACATATGCCTTATCTTTCTGGCCTGCTTCAAATATAGCGAACTTTACCTATATGGAATTGAAGCTAATATATTTGCACGTTACTGGGCTTACATTGGCATTGCTATACTAGTTTGACTCTATTGGCTTAAGTTGCAAAAAGGCCAATCAAATAATTCAAAAGCACTGTTAGCTAGCGTACGTGAGCCTACAATAATTTAACACCGGACTGGTTCATTTATATTTTGTACCTCAAACCATCACATTAGTTGAGACTTCCATCGACACTATCCCGACGTTAATCCTAACCCTAACCTTACCCCGGCCCGCGTTACCCTAAAATTCGAGGCAAAGCAACCAGGCGATTCCAGGTACCGCGCCACCAAAAACTTTGGGAGAGACCAGAGTAACATTCCCTATCATCTGTATTTAAAATAGTTCAACCTTGAGAGTTTGAAATCGTTACTAGAGCAAAAGTCAGAATCAGGGTGTTAAAGGTGTTTAGAATTCCACCGCCGAGGTCCATTCTTCAAGGGGTTTTATATGAGTATCCCTTATCTCTCACTTCTATCTTCAGAGTCATAATTTGGTCGCACTATTTATTGACAACAATACAATATTTTGTTAGATTCCATACACCATTCAAAGTGCCCCAGAGTACTCCACCATCTGGAGGCTCCAGCAACCTTGACAGTTAACGTTATAATTATAACTGTGAAAGTAATAACCTGCAGCTTGTATTTTTATGTAGCGTATCAAAATCAGGGAGGTCTTTTCTTACGCTTTGCCAACAGAACCAAACTGTTATATGGACGCCAGCGGTCATGCAGTCAGAGCTCACGGCCTCGAGTCATGCGCACAGGCAAACGGCGAACGCCAACGACTGCTCATGCAGCGCGAGGAATTATTGACCAGCGTGCACACGTGACAATCGTTCACACAGATTGGAAAATTACCGATATTAAGGCATAAGTAATGACCGCTTCCATAACGAGGGAAAATGTAGATCCACTGCAGACCAGAATAGTGCTCATATACTATTGGGCCAGGAGTATTCTATAAGGCCAGAGCCTCATAAATAGGCTGCATTGGCAAAGCTAAGGATCCAGTTGTCTCTGCATTGTCCAGAATAAAGGCTTCGTAGCAGAACCACTCTCTTGGCTTATTCTGCCTTTTAGTTGGGTCACAAACAACTGGGCTATAACACGCATTATGTTATGAATAACGTTTGGGTCAATACTAAGCTTTACGATAAGAAGTAATTTTTAAATATTTTTATGGTTTTGCATCAGGAAAAGCAACGAGAAGCAGTTAGATAATATTTGCAGACCAAAGAAAGCAGTATCATTTTCTTAATACTTCCACAATTACGCGTAAAGTGACCTTGAACCATTCTTTTCAGCTCCAAACCTTTGCGAATCCCACCCAATATGTTTACAGTCAACCTGGCTTTAGCTGACATAGCATTCTCAATCGTCGCTCCTCTAAAACTGATTTCCGGCTTCTATGGATACTGGCCCTGGGGGAAACTAGGTGAGCTGCAACAACCGGTTTTGTAGGCAGGTTTTCTATTCCTAGAGCAGGTTCAAGTTTTGCATTTGTTTACTTTTATAAAGGATTTCATGTTTCATATTTTTAAGAGACATGCAATAATGCTAGCAATATACGTGGCGAGACTTTCATACTGAGGAAGTGGTATTTATTTCCAAGACGACTTGAAGCAGACCATTCCAATTACATCACATTTGCATCTTTTTGCGTCAGAGTAAGGATAATCACTGGGTTTCGGGAATCAAACGTGCCCGCACTCTATTAGATGCTTTTGCAAAACAAACTGAATTGGGACGGCCTTTTTTGTGAAAGTAATGTTTATAGCAGCCAATCCTGTTGCCATTTAATAACTTGAAGTAAAATGTCAAAGCCAGAAGTGCATTTGCTTCGCTGAAAAACATATACATTATGTCCAATTTTAAAATAAAATATAAAATTCACGTGGTAAGATTGAGCTGTCTGCAGTTGACCAGCTGGGATTGATGAAAATAACCAACAATCGTCGCTCCTGTCTATGTAGGAGCCCGACACACCAAACCACCAACGTGCATGCCTTTGGAGTCCGAAAAACGCTTTGCTTGGCTTTGCTCGGGTCCACACGATGTCCGGTGTGAACTATGTGTGCGAGGATAGAACTGTTTATGCTTTTGGTCTCGCCTTTGGCTTGCCATGCCAGGAGATGTTCCCGTATTCTTTTAGGTAAGCGCCTTCTCATGTGACCGATATAACCAGCATCACAGGAGCAAGTTAATGAGTAGATACACATAGAAGTGGTCTAAGCTGGCTGCTTATCCTTACCCTCACCGGGCAGTACAGGGTTAGTTGAAAATACAGCCTTAATTTTCGCCTTCTGGAAAGGTTTGTGCTATGGCTTGGTTGAAGCGTCTGCTTAAGAGTTCGCTTGCTGCATACCTTTGAAAGGGGACTTTGAGGAATAGCACCTTCTGTTCCACCGTAGGTGTGGCGGGCTTTATTCCTTTCTCCATCATATACTTTATGATAAATCTGTTTGGATATCCATCCTTTCGAATCAGGCCCTAGAGTTGCTAGAGCTCCATTTCAATAGTGTCAGCTGAGCATATTGTTTTGCTCTTTGCGTTAAGCAGCGGACTAAGTTACACTTCTGTGGATAGGTACAAAACTTTTAAATTTGTATACTGTCCGGACCAGTTTTTCTTTCGGCAAACGCTCCTTCGGATGCTACCTTCAGGTCTAATACTAAGGAGGACATCCAAGAAAGGAATCGAACCTGCCGTCTCTACCTTCATGGGGAACTTAATGGAGGGTTGTGCTTGATTAACAGTATGAAGAAACTCATTTACATCAGTTTCCGCTGGGAAATGGCAAAGATTTCATCAAAATATCGGCTAAAGTGTTTTAACTCATGAATCTGCTTGCTGACTTGAAATGTTTCCAGCCTGCCCATGAAGATGTTAGCGAAGAGAAGCCCGAGAGGCGAGCCCATAGCGACGCCGTCTATTTGTCTTAAAAGTTGGTTTTCAAAAAGGATTTGCACATTTCATGTGCATTTGAGTTACAGTTCCCTTGATACGTCAATTGGTATTCCTACTTCTATTTAATTTGCCACTACGAATTCACAGGTATAGTCTACTGTTTCTGTTACTGGGACGTTTCTAAACAGCGTTGAGATCTCTAGGGAGATCATCCTCATGCCGATTAGTTTCGTGTCTTTGATGCCATCGATACATTGGAACGTATCTAGATAGCTTTGTGGTGCCAGCTGTTGCTGCATGGGCTTGAGTTTCTCTGCCAACCACTTTGCCATTGCATAATACGGCAAGTTTCATATGTCTAAAATCGGGCGAACTGAGAGACAGTTTCTGTGAATCTTAAGTAGACCATATAAACGTGATATGTGCGTGCCTACTGGTCGCAAATGCTCGAGGTTGCGGTCACTTAGAAATACTGCCTTGTGTAGTCTTCTTAACGGGCCGGTCAGGTGTACGTCTACTTCATCCCTACAATCTTTTTCTTTGTCTACCTTCTTACATTTTGTCGGATGTGATAGTACGGTCTGCATCTTGGTAACATAGTCAGATCTGTTCATTAGAAGGACGCCTGGTCCTTTGTCTGGTTTAGTAACCAATATCTCCTTGTTTGCTTTCAGCTGTTTTAACTAGTCTATATGTGCTTTTGTCAGTATTCCACGATTCGTTAGTCTTCGGCTCAAGGAAAGGTAACCACATTTCACCAGTGTTGATTTTACGTGCTGGAAACTATCAGCGGAGATCGGCTTGAGGTCATAAGCTTGATTGTAGAGATTCTCAAACCGGGTTTCTAGTTCTTACTGACTTACTTTTCGCCTAGGTCTACAGAATTTTGGACCCAGTGATAATGCTTTGAGTAGAGTTGTATCAAGTGTTAAAGAGGAGTAGCTGTAGACGTAGCGCTGTGAATTTTTCGGGTAATCTTGACTGTGGTTTGATTTCTTGTACCTTTTGAAGTAGTGCCGATCTCTTGGCATCCCCACGTTTTATTCCTATCATATGCGAGTAGTTGCTGAATTCCTATTTTTCTTCCTCGGTCAGCATGTCAAGAACGACAGCGCGTTGACACGCGTGACCTTCCAGTTCATCAATATTTACTCTAGTGCCTTCCATTTGGTTCTTGGCCTACCTTCTAAGAGATTCTGTAGTGATAACAGAATGGTTTCATCGATAAGCTTTCCAATATTCCTTCGGATATTCATTTCTCTATATGCAGTCTCCCATAAAGATGACCAGTACTTTCGACTCTGAAACTTTGGTGTTGCATTTAAGGTACCCATTGAGTGCTTTTGGCACATGACAGAGCATCCAGAAATAAACTCCCTTAACCATTACCCCTTTACAGACCCTGCATGAGCACGATTGTGGTAGGTGTTATACCCACTCCAAAGAAACATGATGTTAAGGGATTATATTTGAGAATCATGGAATTCATCTGACGTAGTTTCAATAAACGAAGCATGGCAAAGCTGGTTGACGATGGGCAATTAACCGTTATCCAGGGTACATCTGGCTATAACAAACGCAGTTGCGTGATATTTTTACCTTGGAAATATGCAATGAAGGGGAAGACTTATGCGAACTGCATAGTGCTCAGAATAATTTATGGGTAATTTTAAGGAGACACGTACTCGCTTGGCAGGATCCACACCTTTTTTGACACATTGCACTCAATCTGGCCCAGCCTTTTGCCTAAATCCATCTAGAAGAAGTCTTTTTAGCTCTTAGATATGAAGATCGCTACCATCTATGTTGCACTGTTCACTTTGGGATTACAATGATGAAACCCAGAGGTTATGCTTGCATTCTCAAGTCGACCAATAGCGCTAGCCAGCTTAGCGGATTGAGATAACTCAAATTTTTTTAAACACGATAACCTCTCATGTAAACTTGCTTTAACGTGGCAGCACTAGCCTGAAAATATTTGCAAGCTTTAAGGTATTTTAATAAATTAAATATAATTTGCTAACGAAATAATTCGCCTTTTATAAATGTTATTAGATTACATATGAACTTGGGTTGCGCTTTTGATAGTAGTTCTCAGCCGTCTGGCATGAGGTGGTTGGGACGTGTTTTGTCAACTGCATGCTAAACATTATTTCGACTTGGTGACTCCTAGAAAGATGATATTCAAGACTGTTTAATGTTGTTTTGTTTGAATCTTTTTAATTTCCCTTATTTAACTAAGACTGCATCCGCTTAACGCTGATAACTAAAACAAACCTTTATATTTTACCAGCGTGTGAGATCTATGGATTCTGGGGAGGTCTATTTGGGTTCGTTGCCCTGAATACCGCGGTCATGATTTCAATCAATCGATATTTAGTTATTGTTCAGCCGTATACATCAATGGCAAGAATGAGCCGACGACGTGCCTTCCTGATGATTGCAGTCATATGGTTGTGGTCTCTCTTTTGGGCTTCACCTCCATTCTACGGTTTCGGTTAGTTCCTGAATGCAGTTATACTACTATTCTGTTTTGCGCACAAATGTTAAATCCCCCAGTGGTATTGAGCCAGTTTCTATATGGAATTGCAGATACACAGGATAACCGAGGAGAGCTTTACTAGGAAAGTTTCTGAGTGAACGCTTTGCTTCAGTAATTCCGTCTGTGGCGTTGAAGTTCAGGTTCCTGCTCTTTTTCCGAGTTTTCATCAGTTCATATTGATCCATCTGCGAGCGTCCGTAGGCAGGATCTCCCCGCAGCCAGCCTTAAACTGTGTGCACAAATCGACATTTCGTTGCTGTCTGATTCACGTTTGGCCTTGGCCTAAATAGTGTGTCATGTTTCGGTGTCTCCTAACAACTGCCCTCACATAAAAACTGGAAGAACGGCTTCTCAATGAATGTAATTTCAAGGCAAGGCGTCCTTTTAGAAAATGAGGAAACTTGATGTAGTACATTTTCCCCATTTTCCTAAAGAACGCGTTTCCTTGAAGCTACCTTCCAATTTCATCACCTCTTAGTCAGTGGACGCCCAAAATGTCATTACTTTAATCTTGGTTTCATAAAACTATTAGTATTTCGAACTTTTACGACCCATAAATTCTGCCAACAACTTTTGATTGCAAAACCCTGCACTTACAGACTCAACTGTGGGCCAAATAAGGCGGGGAAAATTTCCAATTAAACCACTATCAAGCAACCAGTCCTGGTATTTGTATTGTATATTTTGGGATATAAGCTACTCGACCCTGGATAATAGAATTCAAAACAAGCATCCCTATTGAAATCGCACATTTATGTAAACTATAAAAACGCTTTGACAGGTAAAATTATTTTGCACTATAGCCCGTAATTAGGTTTTCAGCGGAGAGTCTATTGCATGTTTCCCCCTTCATCTTCTTCAACGAAAATCATCATAACAATGGTAGACAACGTAATTTTCTGCGAATTTGCCCATAGTGTGGTGATCTGTGACGCACCTATACCGTGCGGATATCTATTTTCTACTGCATCCTACTAGGAAGACACGATTAACTGATTCTGGTCGTTGGCAGCTGTAATAATGCGATTGATTTGGAAATGGGAGGCGATTGTCTCCTGTCCGTATTACGGCTTTGGGCATTGCACCCTGTCGAATCGCCGTTCTGCAGAAATTTAATTACTAGGTATAGTAGCAACAATGGATTGTAAAGACACAAGGGAAAATGAAGAAGTACTGTACAAGTGATACACTTGGAGTGCGAAATGCTTGCGTCATTTTAGTTAGACACCGTTGGCTGATCGATTTTTTTACGCTCGCTGCTCGGCCCTCCCTGTGGATTCCGCATAACTTGCTGACAGGTTATCTTGTGTTCCGTCCCGCGAGAGAAGGTTGCTGGTAATCTTTTTCCCTCTTCTGGTGGTTTCGTCGCGGAGCCATCTTCGTTTGCAAATCCTAAGTTCAGTTTTACGTGGTCCTGTCCTTTACTTTCGTAATGACATAGGGCTTTGTAGGCCGTGGGGATGATCAGATATTTGTTGACGGCATTGGCGTTTAGGAAGCATGCCTCAAGCGTCAGTTTTTCCGATTTTAAGATTTCCTGGCCTAAAGTGGTTGCTCATGGAATATTGAAGTTGTGCCAATCTGTCCGATATGGGTTACAAGCCGCGAGTATGGGTCGTCGTACGTCATTACAAATAGCACCACTTGGGTTGATTCCGCATTAAGTGTGCAGAAGCTGCCAATAGAGGAGAATATGCGAGTTCGATGGAACCGTTCAGAAGAAAAAGATGCGATCACTAAAATGAAGGTTTTATATTGCTGACGTTTCAGATTCTGTCGAGAATCCCTAATCATAGGTCGGAGACATACCCAGGTAGGGGTGATACGTGGAGAGGTTGCACGGTATTTAGTATGGTATTTTAGTACGCATGCAAATGACCACTACGAACTATAAATACCGTGCAACCTGCGCATGTATCACCTTATCTGCGCATGTCTCCCACTTTCCTACAATAACCTATGATTAAGGACTCTCGACAGAATCCAAAACTTCAGGAAAATAAAGCCCTTGTTCCAGTGATCGCATCTCCTTCGGTGCGGAAACTGTTTCGAATGTAAGTTTAAGCTAGATACGTTCTGTTATGAGCATTTAGCAGCGCTTTCGCATTGCAATGCAATGAGTGCACAGGTTACCCATCTTGCAAATGTGTGACAGCCACAATGAGGAAGGGCTGGTGCGATGTCGGAATTGGTTGCCGTTGGGACGGAGGTATCTGACGAAGGTGAAGGGAATTCGGATCCGACGAAGGATATAATTAACGGTTTCTTCGACAACAGTGTTATTACGAGGCGAGGGGAATAGTTTAGTGTTGGTAACGCCAGAACCAATGCAGGTCATAGAAAGAAGAAATCCAAATCTTACGCTCACCCTCAGTGGGGGGAGGCCTTGGAACTCCTTATTTTCACATAGTTATATAAAAAGACCTGAGAAATAATGACGATATAAACTCTTTTGCATTTTTCAAATTTGATATCCAGGTCACTATATACCCGATGGACTTCAAACATCCTGCAGTTTTGACTACCTTGCATCCAATGTCAAAAACTATATACACGTGGCTGGAATGTACATTTTTGAATTTCTGATTTCCATTGCCATAATTTTGTTCTGTTACATTCGAATTGTGCAGTTGGTCAGAAGAAACGCACGTGAAATGTCTTACTTTCTGCGAACTTCCGTTTCTGGCAAATGCAGAAGTAGGCAACCATGTAAGTTGTAAAATTATTTGAAACAGCGCGTTAATCTGATAACCTCCTGGCCAATATATATACGCAATTCCTAAAAGCAGACGTATAAAATATTGAATTATTTAAAGAAAAAAGATCACATCAATTATGACAATTATATAGATAATTTGTTCATTAACTGAG
>JAYGXS010000526.1:0-15602 GCA_036362985.1 Ligula intestinalis
TTTCTACTCGATGAGCAAACATACTCAACCCTAATTTTTTGTAGGGGATGTGAACCACTTTCAGTGTCATGCTTAGACGCACTAAGGAGTTCAGACTATCTTACATTTGTAAGTGAACTAGAACTGGAGGCAGATTAAACATTTTCCCAAAAGTATAGTCTTTATCATGAATTCCGATCAGCAAACATGGCAGACCTACTGGCACATCTAAACGCTCTCGACTGGTGTAAATTTTTCCAATGTTTGGATTATAATGTTTGTAGCAATGCACTGTACAAAGTGCTGGATCCACTCATCCTCCACTTTGTCCTCCATAAGAAATTAATATATGTCAAGGATGAAGTGTACCTTCCTCTGTCTTTCCGTCGTAGGCTGCGTAAACTCTCTCGTCATTTGCATCGGCAGAACGACACTTCGGTTCTGCTCTTGATCATACTGATCTTTGAGCAGGCTAAGAAGCTCTCCGAAGAATCGCAGATGGCCGATGAGGCTCACTTCGCTGAAAATCCTTCCCTATATGTAGCGAAACTCTTTTCGCGTACAGTAAAAGCGCAGAGGAAAACGCAACGCTCCATACTTCAAGATGTTTTAGCAAACCCCAAAGCTGATTCTTAGTTGACCACCGATAACTTCAATACGTTCCTATCCAAAACGTTTAGTGAAAGCTCGTTTGCTGCACCTCTGGCTATCCGAGCTTGGACGGGTGCCGTAGTCGAAACCATAAGTTTTACCCTCTGGGATGTGATTGTAGCCATTCGTCGTTATCGTCAATCTTATAGTCCAGGACCAGATGGCGTCCCAGTTAGCCTTCCAAAAGCTGAAGCGAATGATATCTTTCCGTCCATTCTTTGTAAGGTATTTAATCTTGCTCTTGAGACCGAAACCTTTTCTTCGTTGCGGAAGAAATCGCACATAATGCCTATTCAGAAGCATAGCCGATCGACGTCATTTGACAACTTTAGGCCAATAAATACACTTCCCGCAGCCTCGAAGGTCTTGGAGATCTTGATCAAATAAATGATGACAGAGAACAACCTGCTAAATACAGCTCAACATGGCTTTATCGAGAAACGATCTTGTGACACCTACCAGCTGTATTTCTTTGATTAAGTGCTGCAATCTAGAAACAGCGGCCCTTACCGTTTATAGCGTCGATTTTGATTTTACTAAGGCCTTTGATCGGGTCGGTCATAACCTCCTCCTTCTGAAACTGGCCTCCTTCGGCATAGGTACCAAGCCTCCAAACTTTATATCTTCCAAGTTTGATGCTCGCACACAACGAGTAAAAATTTCCAATGTCATCTCCAACCCCACGCATGTGAGGAGTGGAGTTATACAGGGTAGTGTACTGGCTCCCCTCCTATTTTGCCTGTTTGTCAACGACGTTTCAGATTGTTTTCAGTATGGCAGACCCTTCATGTACGCTGATGATTTAAAAGTCGCTTTTCGATATAAACCGGCAGATCGCAACATCGTGCTCGAGCTGATAAAAAAGGATTTTCAGGCCTTCGCCCAGTGGTGTTGCACATGGCGCCCCACCCTTTCATGGCACAAATGTTCCGTTATGGCTGTTGGCGACGATCATCAACCGTAATTAAGCATTAAAGGCCATGAACTAAATTTCCCAGGAGTTATCAAGGACTTAAGCATATCCTACTCTAATAGTCTCAATTTGTCAGAGCACTGTGTCCTGATAGTCTCGAAAGCACGCCGAACCACCGGATTTATCCTTAGAAATTTTAAGACGATCAGGCTTAGAACTAGCATTTATAGTATGTACATGAGACTTAGTCTTGAATACTGCTCGCCCCTCTTCAGTCTTCTGCGCACTAGTAAACGGAAGAAAATAGAATCGGTGCAAAACTTCTTCATAAGAAGAGTTTTCACTACAGAACACCGTAACTTAGCCTACCACCAAAGGTGTGGACTTATAAAACTGGATCCCTTGTGTCTTCGTAGATTGCAGAAGGGTCTATTTTTACTGTTTCGACTTTGGAATGGTCAAACCTTAAATCCTCTTAGTACAATAAGGCAGCTTGAGCACTCTCGACGCGCCAGTCATCGAGACGTATTTTTATTTATTCCTATGGCACGTACAGTTAAGTACCTGCAATTCTTCTCAGTAAACGCCATATCAATCCGGAAAAAGCTGCCCAAAAGTATTGAAACCCAGCAAAGCTACCCTATGTTTAAGAGAGCTATAACTAGTTTACTACATTCAGGACAATTTTCACGAATTTTGGGTGCTGATTCGGCGGAATCTCTCTTTCACTCTGATGGCTTTCGTGGACCTCGAACCCCGCCAGGTTTCATGCTGAAGATAATGCTGCTGAAGCAGCAGCCCGCAGTCTGCTAACACTTCAGCCGATAGCGCGCAACTTTTGCCAAAAAATATTGAAGTAAGACTGAGAACACTGAGTTCTTGTGCCAACCCTCTCCGTCTCGAACTAATGCTCTTAAACGATATCTAACATATTTTATTCTGATGTGTCAACTCAGCTTACAACTGTACATTTATTCCGTTTGTATTATACCTCTGAAGCCAGGTTTTTCACTTGAAACAAAGTATTGACAAAACACAAAACCTGAAACAAAACCAATACTGGCCGCAACATAGGAAGATTTTTAGGTTTTTTCCGGTCATCGAGAAGTTGGAAGGTGCCCAAGAGGTACATTACCAACTCTTCACAATTGCCTGTAAACTGGCATAATAAAAACATTATTATATTCTTATAATGCTTGATGTTCTTGGTTTTTAAGGCTGTTTTCACTTGCTTTTGTTGTAAGGCTGTGACTTCAGTTCAATGACTTAAGAAACAAATTCCACTTTGATTTCGTCTTCTGATGAAGTACGTCACAATAGAAAAAGTCATGGATTGTACAAATGTACTAATGAGTGACTTCTGTCTCCCATCTAAGTAACGTGAGATCCTGTGCAAACAAATACCAGGAAGATGAGGAGCCAAGTACTGTCATTTTTGATGCGGTATGGTACACCCGCGGAATAAGATTAACCCAGATTCGCCCTTCATACCGAGATCGAGAGAGCCTGAGCCCCAGTCTATTTCCCTTAAATCTGTTTTTTGACTTCAGCCATTCTCAGTGCTCCTGAATGCATGGTAGACCTTATCAAAATCGATGCTGGATGTATCTCGTGATCCATAAACCGTGACGATACCTTAAGGACAGCCAAGACCCTTAATGTTCTACCATTTGGCTTTTTTGTTGAATGTTAATTTGGTTTTAAGGTGCAAAATTTTTCCACTGCTCTCTGGGTTTTCCAGGTCTCTTCGTTATATTTCGCATCCAGAAAATGATATTCCTATATCTATTATTTAACCGGTCAGCCAATATTTGGTTACTTCTGTAGCATCTAGAGTCAGCTGGATAAGACAAACTTTTGACTCTGCAAAATTGGATAGATTGCTTCGAGCATTTGTGAACAATCACCTTAATTTCGCGTCGTCCATCTTTCTGGTTATGTTTATCACAGAGGTGCTCTTAATTCATTAGTTTGAATTTGCGTATCACAGACCTTAACGCTTCGCGATCAGTCCTACTGACAGCGAGTTTTTTGCTCAGGACACCGCGCAATATACAGTGGCTGTGATTGTCTCTTTTAGCGCCTTGTTCTTTTACGGCAGATCTCAATTCAATGAAGAATGAACTACCGTCCGAGAATAAGGACTGCACGCTCAACGGGGATATGGAGGAGGATTGGAGATCACTCAAGAGGGTTGCATTAGATCTGATTATGCGCTATCGTCCGGTGCAGGTACACAAGATGACTAGTCGTCCGGCCTGGTTGACGAGAGACCTTAACAGGCAACTGAAGATGAAGAAAAGTAAATAGAAGTTATTCAGGAAAGCTGGGTTGCTAGTACACCTCGAGGAACTCCGACGCCAAAGAAATGCAGTAAAATAATCAATTTGCCAGGCCAGGAAAAACTATGAATAAAGAATCCTCCAACAGCCTGAAGAAAAGCCCAAAATTCTATTCCACTATGTTAACATTAGATTAAAAAACAAAGATCCTGTCGCAGTACTTAAGAATGATGATGGTAGAGAAGTCGTTGAGAATGAAGAGTAAGCCGAGTACTGTAGTCGGTTCTTTGTCTCGTTATTCACTAGGGAAACCGAGCTTCATTTTGATTATGCCAACAATGCTGTTTTAAACGCCGGTCCGACACTTTATTCTTTACTCTTTCCAACATCTGTAGTTGAGGGGGAGCTTTAGGGCCTCAAAGAAACAAAGTCAGCCGGTCCAGACAATATACCAGCTGATTTCTTGAAAGAATTGGCAAACGAACTCTCAGAACCCCTAGCACATATCTTTCGTTCTTTATTTGAATTAAGTAAACTGCTATCCGAATGGAAAACGGCAAATATATTCCCGATATTCAAGGGGAAACCCTTCACGAAGGTCAACAATTACCGGCCCGTCAGCCTAACTTGGATTTGCTGTAAGGTGATGAAAACGATAATTAAGAAGACGACAATTAAGGTCTTCGAGGAAAACAACCTACTGTCAGGGCTCCAACACGGCTTCAGAAAGAACCATCCTTGCCTTTCCAGCCTTCTACTCTCCACTGAGCAGTGGACTCGCGCACTGAATGAAGATGGTAAGGTTGACGTCATTTATACGGACTTCAAGAAGGCATTCGACAGCGTCTAATGTATAAATTGTCGGAAATTGGCATCAGAGGAAACATGCTGGCATGGATCACAGATTTTCTCACAGTGCGATCGCAAACTGTATGCATCGGTGACTCGAAGTCAAACTTGCATATTTTCTGAGTGACGTCCACCAAGGCTCTGTCTTAGGGCCACTGCTCCTCCTTATCTATATCAACGACTGTGTCAAAGACCTGGGTTGCAGTGCTATCATGTTTGCCGACGAGGTCAAACTCTGGAGAGCCATCAGGTCTGACGCCGTTAGGAAAGCGCTTCATGAGAGTCTCGATCGACTTAGCTGCTGGTCTGCTCGTTGGCTTTTAAACTTCAACATTAGTAAGTGTGCGGTTTTAGGACTACGCACTAGAAGGAATGATGAGGAGAACGATTCCTTTCAATACCGCCTCGATCGGCACCCGCTTTCAAATGTGAACTAACAAAAGGATCTCGGTGTTCTAATAAATTCCTCCCTTGGGGAGCTCAAGGGCGAAAGCCTTCTTCCCTTAATAAAGTGACTTAACCCATTTACTCGGTGTGTAAAGGCAGCTAAACGCGCGACACAGGTGCTGTTTGCGATTAGGCGGGGATTCGCTAACATTAAGAAGGAGCTCTTCAGGAAAACCTAAGGAGCGTTTTCGGTCCCACTTGGAGTATGACTCCAGGCCTGGCGTCCGTGGTTCAAGAAGGATTACCTGTACTGGGAACGAGTGCAGGCGAAGGCTACGAAAATGGTCAAAGACCTTGGTCATCTGCCTTATGAAGACAGACTGACCAAAATTGATCATTTCCTTCGCAATTATAGGTAAATCCGCGAGGACCTCATACAAACCTACCGTATTTTTAGAGGCCAAGACTGCGCTCTAGCATTTGATGATTTCTTCGAATTGGCTCTGACTGACCATCTGTGGGGTCATCCTTTTAAACTACAGAGGAAACCGGCGCGTATTGACGTTCGACGAAACGCCTTCTCTCAGACGGTCATTACAGCGTGGCACGGACTCCCGGGAGGTGTGGTCCTCTCAGATACTCTTAACATTTTTTAGCAAAAACTTGATTCTCAGTTACTAAGAAAATGTGGCAGATATAATGAACAAAGTCTCAGTAGCAGCACCAAGCAACTGGCTCGCACTCATCGCTGACGTAAAGCATACGTTTGTATTAAGTACTTTACTTACGGTGGACTTATTATGCAATTTTTGGTTATGAATAGGGAGCTCAAGGGTGAAAGCCTCCTTCCCTTTATAAAGTGAGTTAAAGTGACTTAACGTATCTTTGTCAGTCGACTACCGGTAGTCATTCTTGGTATTGCGGGCCAGTTCAAAAGAAACGTCATATTTCTGTGAATTGCCTTCCCACTGAAGATCTTCAGGTGTGTCTCGCCATCGGTTAGTCTAGATTTTAAATCCCAGAGAGGTTGCCGAATGTTTAAGCCGTTCCATTTGGCGAGAGGCAAGGTGAGGAATACCTATTTATGCAGGTAACCAGGGTTGCCTTTTCGGCATAGGAGTGGCTCGAGGTCCTGAATAACTGCTGATCTTCAAGAATGCTTGATTTCCTTGGTTTTGAAGGTTGTTTTCACTTGCTTTGGTTGTAAGGCTGTGACTTCAGTTCAATGACTTCAGAAACACATTTACTTGGATTTCCTCTTCTGATTAAGAACGACACAATTGCAAAACTCATGGATTGCACAAAGTGACTAATGAGTGACTTCTGATTCCAATCTTAGCACCGTGAGGCCTTGTACAAACAAATACTAGGAAGATGAGGAGCCCAGTACTGTCATTTTGATGGGTTATGGTTCACCCGCTGAATAACATAAACCCAGATTCGCCCTCTTACTGAGATTGAGAGAGCATAGGCCGCAGTCTATTTCCCCTTAAACTGTTTTCTGACTCCAGCCATTCTCAGTGCTGCTGAACGCATGGAAGACCTTATCAAAATCGATGGTGGATACATCTCGTGACCAAAAAACCGTGGCGATACCTTTAGGACAGCCACGACCCTTAATGTTCTACCATTTGGCTTTTTGTTGAATGTTAATTTGGCTTTCAGGTGCACTATTTTTCCACCGCTCTATGGGTTCTCCAGGTCTCTTCGATATATGGCGTATCCAGAAAATGATATTCCTTTATCTAAGCTGTTACTTTTCAGCTAACTTTTGGTTACTTTTGTAACGTTTAGAGTCAGCTGGATAAGACAACATTTTGACTTAGCAAAATTGGATAGATTGCTTCGAGCATTTGTGAACCAGCACCTCAATTTTGCGTCATCTATCTTTTTGGTTCTGTTTATCACAGAGGTGCGTCTTAGTTCATGAGTTTGAATGTGCGTATAACAGGCCTTTTCCGCTTCGTGATCTGTCCCACCGACATCTAGCTTTTGCTCAGGACACCACGCAATATACAGTGACTGTGATTGTCTCTTTGAACGCCTTGTTCTTTTAAAGTATCTTTGTCAGTGGAGTCCTGGTTGTCGTTCTTGGTATAGCGGGCCGGTTCAAGAGAAACATCATATTTCTGTGAATTGCCTTCCCCCTGAAGATTGTCAGGTGTGTCTCGAAATCGGTTAGTCTAGATTTTAAATCCCAGAGAGGTTGCCGAATGTTTAAGCCGTTCCATTCGGCAAGAGGCAAGGTGAGGAATACCTATGTATGCAGGTGACCAGGGTGGCCTTTTCCGCAAAGGAGCGGCTTGGAATGCTCCATGTGCTCCAGCGGAATTTTTAGAGGTCGAGGTCTTCGTGTTTCTGCAGTATCAACACTCACTTCAAGGATTTGAAATGTTTTCAGGTATTTTAGTTCCAAGTCTGTCTGGCGCAGAAGGCTCTAAAAATAATTAAAGGACGCCATGTCCTTGATGAAATTTCAAGCCATATTTGAATAATATCTGAATGGTCTTTATGGTTGCTGCAAGATTGATAACGCTGTGCATTAGGTTTTAGCAAGCTCCACAGTGTTCATTCTCGTGAATCTCATCGCTGGCAACAACTTAGTTTCTTAGCATAAGCAATACTTGCTCTTGCCTTTGCGTTGCCCGTGTTTGCTCTGTCATGGGGGTCTGTAACCGCTATCGGATTCTCTGGAATCGTTCACTTCAAAAGCATTGCATTTTATGCCGTACATGTCTGTTTTACCTCGAAGCCTGGTTATTTTTTTCTTTGGGAACTTCCTCATCTTCATTTGTTGTGGAAGTCAAGCAGCTCTTTCACACATATTAGCGGATTTGATTTACAGTTAGTTTGGTCCATCTACTGTGTTTTTTAAAGCTCCGAAGTTATCCGTTAATGGTTCGGTCACTTTGGCGACTGCTTCACTGCAATGGGTCTACACTACATTGTAGACACTTCGCACACAGCTGCATTTATGCAAAATGGGTGTTTATTTTGTTAGCCCAGGACCTGACTATTACTCTTAGACTTCCACTATACTGTCGTTTAAAGGATCCCGCCTCTCTTGCGTTCATGCAAGACGTGTAGAAATTCTAACTGTTTATTTGTTTGACTCTGACTGCATTTCAGGGAAACTAAAAATCAGTAAGAAATGGAGGTCCAAGCCCCTACCCATATGGAAAACGACGAATGCGACGTTCACATAATGAAATCATCAGTTCTCTAGAAGACGCTTCAGTTTGTACCATTAGTCTGTTTGTACACAACCCTTTTAAAATTAAAATACGTTTTAGTCAGTTCTGCAGCAGTGGCATGGGATTTGTTTCTTCTTAATGTTGCACTGACCTCAGTATTTTGGATATCACGGAGGTTACATACAGCTTCAATGGTCAATGGTCTGTATAAATATAACTAAATGTGGGTCGGTCGCGCAATGACACAATCAAACGAAGGTAAGCGCCATTTGTGGGAACTTTGGTAGATCAAAGGACCTTACTATAACCGTATCGGTTGTTTGAATGGCCGGCAATTTTGATCTAGTTGTCGTACCATTATTCTTTACCACAGTGAGCATGGAGTGTATTTGAGTCACCAAATTTTTAATCCTGTAAGCTTCATACATGACATATGCTTGCTGGTCTTCAAGTAGGGCGTGAACCCTTCCAACCTTCTCTAGATATTCAACCTTCCATAGCACAACTTTCGAATATAATTTGCCTACGGGTTGTTTGACGATACTCCTGTTAGCCTTCAGCGTTCACAAGGCTTCATGATCCAATCTCTCGATCACCATGTGTGGTCTGCGGGTCATGGCTGGAGAGGTGAACTGTTGTTGAATAATGTTTTGCATCTTTGTGGGTTCACGGTAATATTTTCTATATTCAGTGGTGTATATCACTTTAAACCACTAAATATTCACTGAGTTTAACACAGGTTTTGCTTGTTGTTTTTCGAGAATATGTGTTCTTCTAAGCTCCTCAGTTAAGCGAATGGCAGCAATTGCCAAAAAGATGAGAACAACAGTCCGAACATGTCGAAAGCCCCAAGTCCCTGAACCAACGTGTTGCTCGAGAATATATAGTAGTCTCGGCAATGACGCTAGTCTTCTACCTGTTGTTTCTATTAAACAAGCCGACTTTTCCTCTTTAACTAACTGAAATGACCTTATGCTTAATTTGTCTCAGTTCTTTTTACTCTTGGGAACCTAGTTTAGTTGAATTCTTTTTACCCGTTGCGGTTTATTATATTCTTCCCCCCACCCCGAGATCGTGTTCCCCAATATTTGGAAAACGAATCTGTTTGCCCCGTCCTGATTTTACACCCATGGGATGAATAATAGGGTCGAGCGTTCCCAGAAAGCTTTGCTTTCGAAGCTTTTTGTTCAAAAATCCAGTCATAGCATAAGTAAGCTTAGGTGGTCAATGGGCTTACTCCTGTGATATTCGACTAATCGCTCCCCCAAACTTTAACTGCCTGCTCGCACTCACATCACCTTATGCCTTCGTCTGCTTTCAGCTTAGCTGCCTCCCCAGTTGTTTAAGCTAATTATCTTGTTAACTGAACTCGAATATCCGGCAGGTAGACGAACAGCGTAAAATTCTAATTTTGTCTTTCGAAATTTCGCTTATATCACAAAAGACAAGCCAAAAGAAAGGCTGAGCAGCCCCAACTAATTCCGTGCTGCCTTCTCCGAAAATAGCCATGCCTCTACAGCATGCATAACCAACCGTGCCACTCTTCTTGAAATTGTGATATTCCTACCTTATTCATCAAGAGTGCCAAACTGCCCCGATTGCTTACCCACAAATTATCAGTTTTTCTTTAAAAAATTGTCTTTCCTGACTAATGAAGGACATATAATAGTCTGCTGGCCTTCAATTTAGGATCGCTTGTGGACGTAAATACTTATGGAGGCGTTGACACAACCCCGACAAAATGTCTTAAAAACATTATTTTTGTAACATCTTCAATCTTTGCCCGGGAATGAGCTATTCGACGCCCCGCGACATGGCTTTTTAGATGGAAGATCCTGCGAAAGGTGTCCATCAGCTTTTCTTTGCCTTGTCGTTTCCATTCGTAATGAGCAGCAATCAGTGGCTGTCATTTCCTTTGTCCTTAGCAAAGCATTTCACAGGGTGCCGCACAGACGTTTTCTAGCGAAATTGACATCGGGCCTCCCCTCGTAGATGTCACTGCTTTCTACTTGTCTAACCGCAACCAACTCTTAGTAAATAATTACTACTTCATGCTCTAGCTGATCGCAAGTGGTGTTTTTCGAGGCACGGTCTTGGTCCCCTCCTTGATCCCGTGCGTAAACAGTGATCACACTTCAAAAATTTCTTTCAGGAGAATGGCGTGTAATGGGCTATCTCGTTTTTTAGTGATATGTCCAATAGGTTCGTTTATAAAATCGACGCTAACCCACTCAATCTCCCGCAATTCAAGTGTGCTATCATGTGTTATAGCTTTGCCAAGCTTTTTGGACCGTATTCTTTCAAAATAGTCACCTTTAAGGACGATCCACCATTAGTGCCTTGAGTCTATTTTACACGAATAAACCAGCATTATCACCTAATTTCTACAATAATAGCTCACGCATGTGGTTTTATATCACTTATCTCCTTTCTTGAGGAAATAAGGGTAAAAATATACTGGCTGTTTGTTCTTTCCGTTTTGGAGTATTTCTCTCCATTGCATGGTCTGATAGGGGCCTTTAAGATAGAAATTGCACCAATCACATTTTCTCCGTTATGCTTTGCTATTTTTGCATCCAGTATCTTTTATACTAAGGGATGTGAGTTAGTTAACTTCACGTACTTGCGGGTTAGAAGAATCGAATCCGGAGTATTCTTACGACACAGAGTTCAGTACATTTGTATTATGTACTATTGTTACGGTGGACCTATTATGCGATTTTTGGTTATGAATAGGGAGCTCAAGGGCAAAAGCCTTCTTTCCTTAATAAAGTGACTTAAAGTGAATGTGACTTAAAGAGGTGACCGAACAGAAGTCTTGACTGCATTCTTCGACTCGGCACTTCAGATAGGCGACGGAGATGAGGAGAAAAAAATTGAAATGCGGCAAGACGTGTTTTATTTACGTCTCCAGCACAAAATCCAGATGACGATTTCTGATTCATTGCCCATGAAGTTCTGAAAATAGGAGCAGGGCCTCTTAAAGGATACGGTCCACAGATGCACAAAGGTAGGTTGGCAAGGATTTGTACGTACCCTTTACTCTCAGCGAGTTCAAGAAACTCCAAAACACCCTTTTTAAAATGATCGATAATTTGAGGAAGACAGGAGGCCTCATCACAAGGAAATCAAGTCAATTCAAGTCAAATTTATTAAAGGAAATATAGGCAAACGCCTTTGAACTCCCTCTTGGTACATAGGATTTAAGAAATGCATCGGCAAAGCCGAACATTCTAAAGAAGTCGTTGACAAAATTTCAAACGACTACTCGCTTGTTTCAAGTAATAAACACACACGCAGTTTACACGAGCCAGCAGTGTAACTAAGGAAGAATAGCAGACAGTGAAAAACTCCTAAGGCTGGCTCATAATTCAAAATGGAATGTCATTTTTGGTTTTTAGGCGAAAAACTGTCGCTCGTGGGGAAGCATGTGAATGATAGGGGCATGATGCTTCTGTGAATGTTGACGGTAGCCATGGCGTCCATGACGAGTAATATCTACACCCGAAGGACCATACGAGGAGGAGACCTCGGAGTCACGAGAACGTCCCGAAGACTGGAGATGAGACCATGGTACGCCTTTGCTGTGCCAAGAGCCGAGGAACCCACCACGTCGTCAGCAGTCGGTCGATACGAGAAAGGGTGTGACAGGGCCGCATAGCCTATGACCATAGGTGCGGTAGGTGCGTCCTCAGACACGATCGGCGCAGATCGCATAGTAAGTAGAGACGTCAAAGGTAGATAATGTCAGAAACTCATTTGGTTAATTACTAATAATAATACTACTTACAAATTACTATTAGTATATATTTATAGCACTTCTAGCATTTCAGGATTTGGATGTAGAGCGCTTCAATTTTTAGAATCGGAATACTTCAGTGATTGGATTTGGAGTACTTAAGCGTGACGATACTCATTATATCGGTCTAGGTTTGCCTTAAAAACATCCACGGAAGGGGACATGACAATATCCGCAGGAAGGGCATTTCATGCCTGGATTACCTTCTTAGAGAAAAAGAATTTTCTTGGGTCAAGTTATGCCCCAGTCACACGTAATTTGAGGGGGTGTCCTCGCAGGCTAGAGGTTGTGGCCCGCTCAAAGAAGTCATTTGTTTGAAGGCAGCAATCCTGACCACGCAACATGCGAAATGCCTGGATTAAGTTCCCACGTATCTGCCTGTAATCCAGAGGAAACAAGTCAAGATTTACCAATCGCGTCTCATAAGGGAGGTTCCGTTGGCCTCGTACTAATTTTGTTGCGCGTCTTTGTACCCTTTCGAGGTTTATTTTGTCTTTGGCTGTCCAAGGTCTCCAGGCCTGCATGGCAAATTCCAGTTGAGGTCGCACGAACGTGCCGAATACCTTGCCAAATACAACTTTGTCAAACTTAGCAAAGGCTCGCTTGATTAGATACAAGCTCGACATTGCGGATTTAGCCACTTTCAGGACGTGGAGTGATGGCTTCAGTGAAGGCGTGAACCACACCCCCAGGTCTTTCTGAGCCTCTACCTCTGGCAGCGGCGTGTGATTCAGGTAATACACCCTCCGAGGCGTAGTGCTGGTTCTACCAAAGCGCATTAGGTTGCATTTGGCCACATTGAATGGTATGAGCCAAAGGGTCGACTATTGCTCCAGTCTATGCAAATTTGCCTGGAGGTTTAATTCATCGTCTTGGTTGCGTATGACCTTCCAAATTTTATGTCATCAGGTAACATTGCGATTTCACAGTCTTGTCCGCTTATGCAGTCATCTATATATATAAGGTAGAGAATAGGGCCAAGAACAGATCCCTGTGGAACCCCGCTCTCAACTGCTACCTCCGCCGACCGCTGCTCGCCAATACATACGGTCTGGGTATGACCAGTCAAGAAGTTTGCTATCCACTGCAAAAGGTTTCCCCTTACCCCTATGCGGCTAAGCTTGTATAAGAGACGTTGATGGGGCACCGTGTCAAACGCCTTCTTGAAGTCCACGAAGACTGTTTGCACCGTATTCCCTTCATCGATCGCTCGGGTCCATTGTTCTAGACAATAGAGCAGATTGGTCAAGCAGGACCTTCCCCTGCGGTATCCGTGCTGCTTATCAGAAAGAAGTTGATGTTGCTCCAAAAAGTGTATCAGCTCGCGTTTGACTATGCGTTCCATAAGCTTGCAGGATATTGAGGTGAGGCTGACCGGTCTATAGTTATTTGCGATCGCCCGACTTCCACTTTTGTGGATGGGTGAGATCCACGCTGTCTTCCAATCGGGTGGCACTTGTCCAGTAGTAAGAGAAGCTCGGAAGATAAGGTACAGGGGTACCGCCAACTCTATGGCTAGCACTTTTAATAGCTTTGCAGGTATCTCATCCGGACCTGACAACTTCGTTTCTTTAAGCTGTAGAAGTTCTCGCAGAACGGTAGCTTCCGTGAGTGCAACCGAGTCTATGGTCTGGATCACACCCACCCGTCGTCTGTTTTTAGCAGAGGAATAGGGTCTCTATTTCGAGTACATTGCCTAAAGTAGCTGTAGAATAGCTTTGGGTTTCCTACTGCACGATTAATTAGATTACTCTCGAAGTTTTGTCGGCTAATTCGTATCAGGCTCTTAACCTTGTTTCCCTGTGCCTTATACCTATTGTACGATTCGGGGGTCTTCTCTCTGCGATAGATTTTGAACAGCCTTCCTTTGCGGTTTACTTCCCTCTTTAGCGTCGGCGGTAGCCATCGAGGCCTATTTGTTACTTTCTTTACCGTGATAGGACAGAAATCGGTAATTAGTCCATGTAATACGGCTTTGAATGCCGACCAATCATCGAGAACGCACCCGGTGAATAGTTCGTTCCAGTCTATCTCGCTCACTGTGGTTTTCATTTGTGTAAAGTCCCCTCTTCAGATGTTGCGTCTGGTTACCGCACTACGATCGGGCACAGAGACGAGTGAATACTCCCACTGTAGCACTACGTGATCACTTTTTCCGAGAGGTGGTAAACAGTTAACAATGTTCACGCTATCAAGTGCTCCGGTAAGTACTAGGTCTAAGCAATTAGCTTGTTGCCCTTCGCGTAATCTGGTCGGATATAGGACGTGTTGCGTTAGGAAAGATGCCTGTACTGTGCGCAGGAGTCGTCGATCGAAATTTACTTCTGAGCCGGGCGCAGAACTCACATTCCAGTCGATATGGGGGGCGTCAAAGTCTCCCATGACCATGACATCGGATCTCCTAGCAATTTCTTCGACTCCTTCTATCAGACTATTGTCTGACTGTTGGTTGCTCGATGGTGGACGGTAGACCGCCATGATGTCAAGGGTCTGTGACCCCGGTGTTCTAACGGTGAGCCATATTGCCTGAAAGGTTTTCGGATTTGTCGGACACGAGCAGGCCGTGTCTAACATAGATTAGCACACCCCCACCTGGACGCCCGACTCTATCTTTTCGGAAAACTTTGAAACCCGGGGAGAGCAATTTCCTGGTCGCTTACCTTCGTGGACAACCATGTTTCTGTTATGCAGACGACGTCTGGTTCCAGTTGAAACGTAATAATCTTAAGCTCATCTAACTTGGAGAGCAGGCTTTGTGCATTGGTGTACATGCACTTAAGTTTGTTTGTACGGGGTAATCCGATTGTGACAGTCACTTCCTGACCGTCGTTCGGAGTATTACGGTTTGTTTCAATGTTTTCTTCTGAATTATCTTCCCGTTGAAGATTTTCAGGCCTACCTCGCCATTCTTGTTCCTCGACTGTAGTTCCGCTACTAGTTCGCGACGTTTCAGCCGTTCCTCCAGGGAGTAGTCCGGTTGAAAAAAAACCTCTTTATGCGCGTGACGTAGGTTAGTTTTTTTTGACAGGATTACCTGAACATGTTCCTTGTTTTTAAATACTATTTTTAGCGGTCTGGGTCGGGTCATTTCTGCAGTATCTGCCGGCCTTTTCCCGATACGAAATGACTTGAGCACTTCAAATTCTTTACCTGGCGGGAACAGATCGCTCAGGACATCGTTAAAGGAAACCAAGTTCGGATCGTTCTGGTCGTTTGAGCGGTCTGAAATGGCTTTTTTAGCCCCTGTACAACTAGAGAGTATTCATGATCCTCTCGGTGTCGTGTGCCCTTAGCAGAGGTTTTCGTCACCTTTTCTGCAGTGGGCCTGGAGCTCGAACTGTGTGGTGTGACTGCTTGGTCGGCAGAACTGTCTGAAGTTGCTTTTTGCAACCCCTGAACAACTAAACCATGATCACCCTCCGGTCGGAAGTCTTTAGGTACGGTTTTGGCCACCTTTGCTGCAGTGGGCCTGGGGCTCGAACTGTGTGGTGTGACTGATTGGTCGGCAGAACTGTCTGAAGTTGCTTCTTGCAACCCCTGAACAACTA